>PVHX01002459.1:71233-167902 GCA_004024805.1 Geosciurus inauris
TGAGCCACATCCCCAGCCCTATTTTGTGTTTTTTATGTAGAGACAGGGTATTATTTGGTACTGGGGATTGAACTCAGGGGCAATCGACCAGTGAGCCACATCCCCAGCCCTATTTTGTGTTTTTTATGTAGAGACAGGGTCTCACTGAGTTGCTTAGCATCTTGCCGTTGCTGAGGCTGGCTTTGACCTCGTGATTCTCCTGTCTCAGCCTCCCTAAGTGCTGGGATTACAGGCTTGTGCCACTGCACCCGGCTGCATTATTTTTTAATATGTTTTTATATGCAATATGCAAAAATTTTATTGAGAATTTTTGCATCTATGTTCATCAGGGATATTGGTCTGGAATTTTCTTTCTTTGATGTATCTCTATCTGGTTTTGGAATCAGGGTGATACTTGCTTCATAGAATGAGTTTGGAAGGGTTCCCACCTTTTCTATTTCATGAAATAGTTTGAGGAGTATTGCTATTAACTTTTCTTTGAAGGTCTTGTAGTACTCGGCTGAGAATCTGTCTGGACCTGGGCTTTTCCTGGTTGGCAGGCTCTTGATAGCATCTTCTCTTTCCTTACTTGAAATCAATCTGTTTAAGTTGGGTATGACCTCCTGGTTCAGTATGGGTAGGTCATATGCCTCTAGAAATTTGTCGGTGTCTTCAGGGTTTTCCATTTTACTGGAATATACATTTTCAAAATAGTTTCTCATTATCCTCTGTATTTCAGTAGTGTTGTTGTGCTATTTCCTTTTTCATCATGAATTTTAGTAATTTGGGTTTTCTCTCTCCTTCTTTTCATTAGGTTGGCTAAGGATTTGTCAATTTTGTTTATTTTTTAAAAGAACTAGCTTTTTGTTTTGCCAATTTTTTGAATTGTTTCTTTTGTTTTAACTTCATTGATTTCAGCCCTGATTTTGATTATTTCCTGTCTTCTACTTCTTTTGGTGTTGATTTGTTCTTCCTTTTCTAAGGCTTTGAGATGAGGAGTCAACTCATTTATTTGTTGACTTTTACTTCTTCTAATGAATGATTTTAGTGCAATAAACTTTCCTCTTAGCACTGCCTTCATGGTATCCCAGAGATTTTTGAATATTGTATCAGAGTTTTCATTTTCCTCTAAGAATTTTTTTATCTCTTCCCTGATGTCTTCTGTTATCCATGCATCATTTAATAGCATATTATTTAGTTTCCAGGTGTTGGAGTAGTTTCTGTTTTTTAATCTGTCATTGATTTTTAATTTTATTCCATTGTGTTCATATAGGATGCAGGGTAGTATCTCTATTTTTTTTTTTTTTTTTTTTTGTATTTGCTAAGACTGGCTTTGTGACATAGCATGTGATCTATTTTGGAAAAGGATCCATGTGCTTCTGAGAAAAAAGTGTATTCACTCGTTGATGGATGGAATAGTCTATATGTGTCTGTTAAGTCTAAATTATTGATGGTTTTATTGAGTTGTATGGTTTCTTTTTAGTTTTTGTTTGGAAGATCTATCAAGTGATGAGAGAGCTGTGTTAAAGTCACCAAGTATTATTGTGTTGTGGTCTATTTGTTTCTTGTAGTTGAGAAGGATTTGTTTGATATATATAAATGCCCCATTGTTTGGGGCATAGATATTTACGATCGTTATGTCTTGTTGATGTATGATTCCCTTAAGAATTATAAAATGTCTTTCTTCATCCCTTTTCACTAACTTTGTTTTGAAGTCTACTTTATCTGATATGAGGATGGAAACTCTGGCTTGTTTATGGGGTCCATGTGAGTGATATGTTTTTTCCCACCTTTTCACTTTCAGTCTATGGAAGTCTTTTTTTGTGAGATGAGTCTCTTGAAGGCAGCATATTATTGGGTCTTTATTTTATTATTATTCATTCTGTCAGGTATGTCTTTGATGCATTTAGGCCATTCACATTCAGAGTTCTTATTCAAATATGATTTATAATCTATTTTGGTTTATTTTTTATTTTTACCTTGACTTGGTTTTTCCTTTGATTGCCCCCTCTTTTCTTTAATGTAGTTTCTTTCTTTGTTTATTTTCATTGTTGGTTGTTATTTCTTCCTCATGGAATATTTTGCCAAGAATGCTGTGTAGTGCAGGCTTTCTTGCTATAAATTTTTTAACTTTTGTTTATCATGGAAGGTTTTTATTTCATCATAAAATCTGAAGCTCACTTTTGCTGGATATAAGATTCTTGGTTGGCATCCATATTCTTTCAGAACTTGGTATATTGTTCCATGATCTCCTGGCTTTTAGGGTCTGGGTTCAAAAATCTGCTGAGATCTGAATTGGTCTCCCCTTTATGTTAAGTAATTCCTCTCTCTTGAGACCTTTAAAATTCTATCCTTATTCTATATGCTGGACATTTTCATTATAATGTGCCTCAGTGTAGATCTGTTGTAGTTTTGTGTGTTTGGTGTCCTGTAAGCCTCTTATATTTGATTTTCCTATTCATTTTTCATGTTTGGGAAATTTTCTGATATTATTTTATTGAATAGATTGTGCATTCCTTTGGTTTGAAATTCTGTGCCTTCTTCTATCCCAATAAATCTTATATTTGGTATTTTGATGCTATCCCATAATTCTTGTATGTTCTTTTCATGATTTCTTACCATCTTCACTCTATATTCAACTTTATGTTCAAGATTGTATATTTTGTCTTTATTATCCGCAGTTCTGTCTTCCAAGTGATCTAGCCTGCTGGTGATGCTTTCTATTTAGTTTTTTATTTGGTTTATTGCTTTCTTTATTTCAAAAATTTCTGATTTTTTTTTCAAAATTTCTAGCTTTTCTTAAAGTAATCTTTTGCTACCTGTATTTGCTCTCTTATCTCTGTTAGAGTGATCAATGGTTGCCTTTATTTGCTCTCCTATTTTTTGTTGGATTGGTGAATGTTTGCCTGTATTTGCTTGCTTAAGTCATTCTTTAATTTGCAGATTATTTTAATTATGTACATTTTGAATTCTTTCTCTGACATTTCATCAACTCTGATGTCAATGGGATTCTATTATTGTAGTATCTAGGTTTATTTGGGGCACTTTCTTCCCTGTTTTTCTATGTTGATTATGTATTTTCCTTTCTTGCAATGCTGATCTTAGGTATTGTCGTTTCTATCCTGTAATCTTGTAGTGACACTACAGATTACCTGTATCTCACCTTGGAGTTTACTTCCAGTCTCCAGCAGGTGCCTCTAGATGGACACTACTGCTACTAAAGTTGGTGGCAGCAGTAACGGAAATACCTCAAGAAGGCAGTGGGAGTAGCCTTGGCTGGGGTCCCTAGGTGGTCCCTGAAGGTGGTCTTGGGGCTTCTCCTGTATTTTCGTTGGTCAGCAGGAACTCTGGTGCCACCATAGGGTTGGTCCTTGGCCTCACTTAGGCTAGGTTTCCCACAGGGTTCTCTGTAGGCAGTCCTTAACCTGGATCTGGGTTCCCTTGTAGCTGGTGGTTTGCAATCTCAGGTCTACCCTTGGCAGGGCTCCCATGGTGGTCCCAGAAGGTGGTCTTGAGCCCTCTCTTCAAATTCATAGTCTTATATCAAACTAACTACTTGGAATCTCTTCTGAAATGTGAAATAACATCCAAATTTATTTTTCCCAAAACTAAATGCATGCTTTCTCCCTCAAACTTATTTCACATGCTATAGACCTCACTTGGGATCTACAATTCTCCAGTTGCCCAGGAAATGAGTCTATTCTCAATGGTAGTTCTCTTTCATATTTCTAATAAACTAATACCTCAGAGAATCCTATTACTTCTAACTTCAAAATATATACATTAGCTAATGACCAGTGACAACCTTTATTGTCATTACTAAAAGTCTATTCTGGTTGGGGTTTATGTAATATCTTATTAACAAGTGTTTTGTTGCAGTTATACCTACATTTTACATTTTTGCTCAAAGTAATGCTCAGATGATTCTCTTAAAATATCAGTTTCAGTATATCACTCCTCTGCCTCAAAATGTCCAACAAGTTCCCTTTTAACTAAAAGTAAAATTCAACATACTGTCCTAAAAATACCTGCTATTACTTTCTCCTCTAACTCAGCTCTTAAGTCATCCTGGCCTCCTTAATCTTTCTGATCACTATAGGAAAGCTCTGTATGCATTTGTTATGACTACTTACTATTTTTCCAGAGTTCTTAAACCTTTACAATAGAATAGGTAATGAGTATATGAATTTATTGTGTGTGTGTGTGTGTGTGTGTGTGTGTGTGTTGCTGAGGAGTGAATCCAGGACCTCAGATATGCTAACCAAGTCCTCTACACTGAGTTATATTCCCAACTCTTATAAAGGCAGGGGTCTCTTTTTGTTTTCATTTATGTGCCTGAGTATACATAACTCCATAAATATTTATGAAACAATAACACAAATTATATTTATAATACAATATATCTAATATATGAATATATATTAACATTATATATTAATATATCTAATATTTGCTTCAAAATCTATAGACTATACAATTGTGAGATTTCTAAAGTGAAAATGGGGACTATCATATTCTTCTTTAAAATTTATTAGTACCTTTCCTTGAGTGCAGGATAAAACTCCAAATTGAATTTGGCTTACATAATTGTTCAAGTTCTCCTCTTTGCTTATTCCCTCAACTTTATCTCTTATTACCTTCCACAACCAGGTAGTAAATGTACAGAATACTCTTCTTTCTTCAGGTTCACCAAAGGTCCTGTTATCTCTAAGACTTGGAATCACTTTTTATTCTCTCTACACCCTTTTCTGGTTCCACTTGCTAGCTTCTCCTCGCACTTTATATCCAATTTGGGGAGATATCATTTGGGGTCCTCTCTACTCTGTAGAATAAACTGCTCTCCTAAGGGCCTGGGAAGCACTCTGGGTTTACCAAAATTTAGGACACATGACATTGTGCTGTTGACACTTACTCTTCCTGGAGTTTAAGTTCTTGATGTCTTTATCTCTGCTCCATCTCCATTTTAGCCTATTTATGTCCCCTAACACTACTTAACTAATATTCTCTGAAAAAAATAAGTAAAATGTCATGCAAAAACAGAGAACAAAATATGTCCAGAGTATGAACATGAGTCTACCAAAATGTTTTCCTCAACTGTACACATTATCATGTACTTACACAAAAATGCTAAGGTGAGATAATTCTTACTAACAGAACTGTCATCATGTTGTAGATCAACAGCTAATTTACTGTACTACATTTTTATAAACAGAATATTTTAAATAATTTCTGTCACTCAAAAATATTGATTTTTACATGTTTACATGTTATTATTAATAATATTTTATTATTTTATTAATTTAAAATAAATGTCCTTATTAGGAGTATGCAGCTCATTTGAAAGAAAACATGTTATTTTAAATGTTTTCTAATATTTTACATCATTGCGTGTGAACACAATTAAAACTTGAAGTTAAAATTTTAACCATTTAATATTTGAATATAATTTTTATGTATTCTTTAAAAATATTTTCAAAGATAATTCACTTGTTATAGGGTTTCTGTTGTGTTGCTTCAGCCAATATTATGTAGTGAGTGCAAACATGCACTCTGGGTTCAAACTCTGTGAATTTGAAACTGCTACATATTAGTGCCTTGGTCTTAGACAATGTGTATATAATTTCTCCGTATTAGTTCTCTACCCAGGAAACTGGAGTGATAATAATAACTTCTTTGTTGATTTGACATTAATATTGAATATATTCATTGAATCCATATGGAACAAGCACAGCATGATCTTGAGTATTATTAATGCTATCTATATTTCAATTAGATTTATAAAATATATCAACTTTAGGCATGAACTGGGAAAAGGTAGTGAAGTATTAATCCTAAGTGCCTGCCTCAGAATGTCTTAAATAAATCAATGGTTTTAACAAATCTGTTTGCACTTTGATGAATACTTATTCTCATAAGAATTCTTGAATATACTTAAAAAGAACAAGAAAATATTGTCAGAGGAAAGAAATTTATTCTTTTGCAACTAAGAAACTGTGACTAAATCCATTTCTACACTAGCCCTGAATAAGAAATTAACAAAACTGAGAATTTCCTTCAATTCCCAAAGTGAGAAGTGCATGAGGTACAAAACACAAATTCATAGGGCTCCCCCATGTACAGACCAAGGACTCTGACCTCACCAGGTGCCCATAATTTCCTGTATAGAAGAGTTTGTGGCATTGTGGCCACTCTCTCTAGATAGAGGAATATCTTTAAACCCAAGGGCTATATGTCTGAAAAATTTCCCATAAATGAATTAAAAAATAAAAGAAGGTACTGTGTTCTTTATTTTGATTATTTTAATCATACCTAAATTAGAGTTTCAGATGAATGGGCTTATACAGTCTATAAAAAATCTTAGAAATCCTAGACTATTGAAAATAATTTGTTTTCATCCTCTACAGAGTAAAATCTAAGTAAAGCATATCTATTATTTATTATTTTTCTAATTTTAGGATTAACACCAAGTTCTTGCTCCACTAAAGAGCAAACTCATTCTTCCACTAATTCCCTTTAGTACAATGAAAACCTCTGGTAACCTCTGAATGCAATATCTACCAAGGCTAAAGGTACCATTAGGTTATTTCATTTTAGCTCCTTTGATGTATAAGAAGTAGCTTTTCAATATTTCAGCATTAGTGAGGCTGAAATTATCTTCACTGTATGATAGAACAAACACTTTATCTCCAGGAATATTGGTTCAAAGCCAACTTCCTTTTTTTTCTACCATGCCAAAGAATTCTCTTGTCTGCATCCTCAGCTCCACTTGTGTTATCACCATGCCATACCTCAGTCTGGCTGTTTTTTATCTGACCCTCAAAAAGTGTATTTGTGTTAGGTAAGAGTTTGAAATGTATATTGTTTTAATAATGTGAAAAGCAAAAGAAATAAAGTGATTGGTTTTTCAAGCTGAGAGGAAAAGGGGAAATGCTTAACTCCAAGTGCAAAGGCCATTGTATATTATAGCACCAATAGGGAATTAAATATCAAATACATCCCTAAATTGGAAAATAAAAAGACAATGCTTCTGCACTTAAGTTTCACATAAGTGAAAGCTTATAGTACTTAGCAAAACTTCGGTTTGTCACAGTGGTTTATTTTATTTTTATATCTTACATGTATTAGTTTTTTGTTATCTTGGATGAAAAATAAATACTTCATTTCAATTTTTAGTGAGTAAAACTTTATTATCATCAATGAGCTTGTGGATACTTGGTTTTATTTATTTTAATTACATTACTCATTTTATTGATAATACAACAAATTTGATATATTTGATGGGTACATTTTAATATTTTTATGACACATATAGTGATAGATTTATTTTAGTTCTTGAACTTTTAGTCTTGAACTTTTTCCTTCTAGAGGTGAATTTTACTATTGTTTTGAATATATTCTCCAAATACTCATTCCTTGCCCTTTATAACTGAGTGCCTTAGCCTTTCCTTTACTTCCTTCCTTGTAATGATAGTTGGAGATATTATTTCCCTTAGTATTATTGTTCATATTTATTTTAAAATAATATTCATCCTATAACTATAAAGTTTCCTCAAAGCTTTTATCATATTTAATTATGGATTTTTGAAAATAATTGATTTTTGGATTAATATAGTTCTCTAAATCATTTTCCTCTCTTAGGTAGTATAAAATAAGAAATTGAAAAAAAATTGCTCTGAAAAAGTTCTTATGGATTTTTTAAGGTTTTCATGAGAGAAAATGTTCCAAGTTCTCATATGCTTCCTACCATAAGTTATACCTAATTTTGAGATATTAGAGAGAAAGAACAGCTCTTTTCTACTAGGTGTCTTCCTTGGGCCTGTCCTCAACCTGCCTAGTCCAGTGTTGGCAAGAATCCTATTAGGTCAGATTAGGAATAATCCTGTCATTCTCAATGTGTTATCAAATCCCTTACCCTATACTCTTACTATCTGATAACCCTGGCCTCCTTCAACTAAGACCACTGTTAAGTCCATTTAACGAGAAACTCTCTGCTCTTCATGCTTCCACTGATCCTCTTCACTCTGCTCATTGGTTATAAATCCCTACCCATGTTTTGCTCTATTCAGAGTTGATCCTAAACTCTTCCCTATTACAATATGCCCATTATAATAGTCTTGATAAAAAGTCTTCCATAAACATTTTAATAAACATTAGAAAGATTTTCTTTTATCACCTTTTTCATTACTTTAAACTTAACATTTATTATTGTACTGGGCATGTATAAAAGTACAAAGAGTATTTCCTGAAGAAACAAATGAATTCCATGATTAAGGCTGATAGGTAGCATCCAAGGAAGTTAAAATTTGAGCATATATGTGTATATATAACATATTGAGGAGACATACACAGGTAAGAAAGTAAAACAAAGACATGGAGACCTCAGGATCTGGAGCCTGAGTGCATCAGTTTGACTCAAGATAGTGCCACTAGCCAGTTGTGTGATTTTGAATGGTATCAACCTCTTGGAGCCTCAGTTTTCTCAGTTGTAAAATATGGCTGATAGTAATTGATTCATGAAGTCATTTAGGCAATAAAAGACAATATATTTGAATCCTTGAAAAGTAATGAACAGAATATTTAAGTCAATATACAGAATATAATGTCACTTTTATGTGCATTGGTATTATACTGTTAAGTACATATGGCATGCACCAACATGTCTATTCCATTTTTTTAACATTTTTTAATTGGTGCATTTTAGTACATATTGATGGGATTTGTTGTTACATATTCATACTTGCACACAATATAATAATATAATTTGGCAAACATCACTCCCAGAACTTCCCCTCTCCTTCTCTATCTCCCACTCTTGGTCCTTTTCCTCTACTGGTCTCCCTTTGATTTTTAGAAGATCCATG
Organism: Geosciurus inauris; assembly: GCA_004024805.1. NCBI lineage: Eukaryota > Metazoa > Chordata > Mammalia > Rodentia > Sciuridae > Geosciurus > Geosciurus inauris. Next base: position 80,074 of record PVHX01002459.1, read on the forward strand.
CCTGACTTTGTTTTCCGCTTTTTCTCTAGCTTCCTCATATGGGAGGAAACATATAACCCTAAACCTTCTTCATTTGACTTATTTCACTTAACATAATGGTCTCTATTTTCATTCATTTTCCTGTAAATGCCATAATTTCATTTTCCTTTATGATTGAATAAAACTCCATTGTGTATATATACAATATTTTCTTTATCCATTCATCTATTGATGGACTCCATCATTTTCATTATATTTTTCCATTTGCAATTAAATTTTGGTGTAGTGCAGATTTCCATCTAAGATTCTTCATCTTGCTATTTTATATCTTCTCTTACATAATAACCCAGATTTCTAGGCATCACCAATCAATGACTAAAAACCTTAAGCCTGGAGGAACACAGTAATCTTCTCTGTATGGAGCCATATTTGGCATTGCTGTTATCATGGTTTTCTTACATGGCAGTTTTTTTGATAAGTAGAGCTTTAATGTGTTTTAATTAAGAGATGCTTTGTGAATATTTATTGTCTTAGTGAAAAATACAAAGAAAACAATTGTACCAACCTAGCTTAGCTCTAATAGTTTGATACTTCCCTGTATGCATTCATCAGTGCAACTGGAAGTACTTCATGCCAGGAAACGCGTGAAGGGGATCCACAGTTAACCAGGCTCTCTATTCAAATTTCAGAAATCTTTACTGACCAAGGAACTTAAAAGAGAATCATTTCCATGTCATTCACTAACTTTTAATTTTGTATTATCAGAAAAAGATATATATTATACTTATTTTGATTCCCACAGTAAGGTCTTCAAAGTCAGTGATTTAAGGATTTATTTATTTATTTACTTATGTACTTATGTATTTACTGTGATAATGAGAATTAAAACCAGAGGCACCCTACTATTAAGCTACATATTCAGCACTTTCATTCTGAGACAGAGTCTTATGAATTTGTTGAGGCTGGCTTGGAACATGCAATCCTACTGCCTCAACCTCTCGAGTAGCTGGGGTTAGAGGAATTCACAACTACACCCACCTGAGCTTTTTTCTTCAATTCTGTCTCTTCAAAGTTTAAATTTAATAATAGGATTAAATTGCTTAGAAATGGTATTGAAATTATAGTAAGATATTTTTGATTGGGATAGAAAATCACTTTATTAGTGATTTAGTTATGTAATATGATAGAATGAAAGACATTTTTTCAAAATGGATATAGTTCATATTTAATTAAAATAGTAAATTATTGTAGCAATAAAAGTTATAGTTGTAAGATTTAATTGAAGTGACAATTAGTATGTAGTCTAGTGTGTTTTTTTAAAATTATACTGTTTATATTTGATATTTTAAGAAAACAGATTTTACTTCATTGATTAACTGCATAATGTAGGAACTATATCTTTAAACTTCCATTTGATTTAAGGTAGCTGGCATCTATGGGTTAAATATACCTAGTGAGTAAAAAATGTTTTATGTTATCAATTTTTTAATCACTAGTTTATAAGGTAGCTTTATAGGGTTTTATTAATTTTTTATCCCTTGATGCAATTTGTTTTTATAGATTCTATACATATTATATCTCAAAAGATGCAACAAATTGCTTATTATTGTTGGAAATTGAGTTTAGTGCAGAATATGCATTTGAAATAGAAGTCTGTTATACCTCTGAGATGAGGTTGGAGAACAGTATAAGTCAAAGAGCATTCACTGGGAAAGTCACAAATTCCATTAGTTTTCTGTTTTTGGAAATAAATCAGAAAATTTCATTTAGCTTTTGTTTCCACATTGATAGAAGACTGATATTACCTAGTTCACTTTGTGCTACTCTAATAAAATATTTCAGACAGGGCAATTTGTAAAGAACAAAAGGATACTTTCTCAGTTTTGGAGACTAGGGAATTTAAGATCAAGTCACTAAAGAGAAGTTTGAATATTATTGTTATATACATTAATTAAAAATATTTTGGCAACTAATTACTATAAATTTTGAAATCATCATGTAGTTCTAAAATACTTTCTACATATTTTGTTATACAATAATTGAAGTGATAGTCCCTTCCTTAGAGTAAATCTATTTCTACATTTTGTATTTCTGCAATTCAAACATTTTCTGAGGATGGCATTTTTACTATTTTAGATCATAATAGTGAATGGTCAATCATCGATCACATAGATCAAAAAGAAAAAAATACGTTAATACTAAAATAGTAAAAGTGGATGTATCATTTTTATAGATAGTTCACATTATTATATTCCAAAGTTTATCTTCCATATTTTTGTAAATTTTCTCCAGGATATTATTGTTGATAATAGAGTTGATGCATTTTTTTAAACAAAGTTTACTTTTAGATTCTAAATTTCGTTATACTAAAATATATGGTATTTTAAATGTTTAATGTACTCCTTTTTAAGCATCACATTTGTTTTTATTAAAGTAACTCAGTTTCTGGGTTAATTGTGCCAGTTATAGAAAGTAAATGTTTAAATTATAAAGTCATTCACACATCTTTCATAAATGTCATGCTAAATAGCATCTCTCAGTACATTATGACATAGCAGTTTCTAAAAAGAGCTATACAAATTCTAGAAATGTAGTATTTAGATTAACATTGCATGCAATCCTGCAAAAAGTATTGCTATTAGACCTTAAATCATTTATTCCTATTCTTTTCATTTGAATTTTCTAACGTTCTTAGGGGTCTCATGAATTTTTAGACAATGCCTTAAGTAACTCTTAAGGAGAAAATGCAGTCTAGGCCCAACTGTCATTTGAAATACTTGATTCTTCTGAGATTATACCTGCATTCACAGTGCCATGCTTTCGACTAGCTGGTAGTTACACTTCTTTGTTTTTCCCTGGTATTAATGAGTATGTGAATTGGTTGAATTATTTCATAATGGGAATACTCAATCTAAAATGGTGAAGCAGTAGCCAGGCGCAGTGGTGCACACATGTAATCCCAGGGGCTCAAGAGGCTGATGCAGGAGGATCTTGAGTTCAAAGCCAGCCTCAGCAACTTAGTGAGACCCTAAGCAACTCAGTGAGACCCTGTCTCTAAATAAAATACAAAAAAAGGGCCGGAGAAGTGGCTCAGTGGTAAAGCATCCCTGGGTTTAATCCCTGGTAATAAATAAATAAATAAAAACAGGAAGACAAAACAAAAGATATTGGAAATGTAAAATTAATAATTTTAATTAAAACATTTTGCTATTAAGTTACTTATGCATAATCTTTGCATTGGGATTGTTATTATTAAATTCTACAAATAAAATTCTCCCTGTCTTTTAAATTGTTAACAATAACTCTAAAATCACTTTCTAAGATTAGATTATATACCTATATATTTGAAACATATTATAAAATATTTAAATTATGAGATTAAAAACTTATAAACATTGCAATTTTAAGGCAATATAGAAAGCTAAGATAGAACTATATGAGAAAATAAAATCTTTGAAATCCAGATAATGGTTTTAAACATAACAACCTATAGGTGTATGACTGATAGACATTTAATCCATGCATAAAAGTAGCTATTGCTTGACACATGGTTGTGTTCCAAAATTATAAGTCATATGTTAAAATTTTTATAATTTTTCCATAAAAACCATTGATTGGTTTGTGCAAAATTCTCCCTTTAAAATAAAACAATTATTTCATAATTGTCCAGAATGATAGTATTTATAGTTAATCTTATCCAAAACAACAATTCTTGATTCTATTTTCTCTTTCATTTTTGAAAGCCATATAGTTTTCATAAAACTGCTCCTGAGAAAGGAGCATAAAACTCTTACTCAGAAAACTTCAGACAAAAAGAATAAGAATCTAAGGGGTAATCAACTTTATTATCTGGATAGATCTCTCATTACAGGCTCAAACAAATCTTCATTGTGTACATATTTTAATATAGAATGATATACAAGTTTCTAATTTTTTACATTATTTTGAACATTTGGGTTTTAGGAATATAAGTAGAACACTTTCCCAAGTCAATTAAATCAAATTGTCTGAGAAATGAATGCTATGAGCTGTTTAGGTCCAGGTAACTTTATATTCATTCCTAGAATGAAATTAAAGTTGAAATCAAGCTAAAATAAAACATTATCCTAGTCCTTGTTGCTATGTGCCATTTTTTCCTCAGCCCTAAAATACCCAACCTCTGTAATTTTTCCTTTTGAAGTCTCATTAATGTTTCACATCTGCCTTGAAAGTATCTTCCTTTAGAAAGCCCTCTCCATATCGTATTTAGAAAGTCAATTTTCCTCCTTTGGGCCACCATATCACTTTGTATTTCCATTTGTCAGTCATTTATTTAAACACTGCTACCCCTCAAATTGTATCTATTGAGAAAAACATCTTATTTATACTACCATTCACTTGGTAAGAGTAAGATCTATGATAATAATCTATATACACTATGGTTTATATTTATTATTTATAATAGTCAAAATTATAATACTAATCAATTAGTTTTCATATTTAGGAATAGTCATAATGTTAATATACTACTAAATTATATCACAATATTCAATAAAACTAATATATTTATGTTCTATTACTGTTGTAATACATTACAGCAAAAATGGTGTTGCAAAAGATACAAATTCATCATTTTCCAGATATATAGACAAAGAGTCTAACAATTGGTCTAAAAATAAGGGTATCCTACGGGCTCTATTTCTTTCTGGAGGCTCTAGGGGTGAATCTGTTCCATGGCTTGTCCAGTATTTTAGTCATCTTTTTCACTTCTGTGACTCAAAGACCTGAGAAGGAAAGTTGATTTGGGGGCTAACAGTTTCACAGGTCTCAGTCCTGAGACAGCTGGCTTCACTCCCTGGAGACCAAGGTGAGATATCATGGTGGAAGTGTGTGGCTGAAAAAAGCAGTCGGGAACATGGCTCCAGGAAGCAAAGAAGAGAGAGAGCTCCTCTCACAGACAAAATTAAAACCCAACCTGTGCCCCCATAAATTCACCTCCTCCAGCTACAACTAACCTGCCTACAGTCACCACTCAGTTAATTCCTATCAGGGGATTAATGCACTAATTAGATTAAGGCTCTCATTACCAAATCATTTGCCTCTAAATCTTCTTGCATTATTTCACACATGAGCTTTTCCGAGACATCTATTATCTAAACCATAGCACCTAGTTTTCTTCCAACTTCTTAAAACTATGATTCTTTTTTCCATTTTTAAACCTTGCAATGTAGCATCTTGATCACAGTTCCTTCATAGTTACATTTCCCTCTGACTACACCCAGGGAAGGTCCTCTCTTTTTAATGATTCATGTAATTAGATTGAACCCATATGGCTAATTCAGGATAATTATTCTTTGTTAATGTCCTTATGCTTAATCATGTCTTCCATGCAAAGTAATATATTCACAGGTTCAAGGATTAGGTAGTAGACATCTTTGGGAGGTTGTTATTTTGCCTATCACAATTAGATTTATTCACAGTATATCAATTGATTTAAAAAGCAGCTAAAATGAAAACACAAGTAAAACCAAACACAATATTTTTAAAAGACCAAAGGAAGAAATGCATTAAAAATGCTTCAGGGGCTCTAGTTTTCAGGTTTTCTAAGGTATGGATATAATAATAATGAATAAATAGAACCATTTCGTGAAGACTTTAGTTTAAATGGAAACTGTGAATGTGAACCATAAATCAAATAAGTGTGTATTGCAATTATAAGTAGTGAAAAATGCTATGAGGAAATACATAGCTGTTTTAGGATATGAAGGCTGATGTATCTAAAGGAAGGATCATTGATAAAGTCTGTACAAGAAATTGAAATTCAAAGAGAAAATTAAATTAGTCCTGATGAGGATTGAGAAAATATGGAAGAAAGTATTCTACAAGAGGTACTAGGATGCCAGTAAGATTTTAAAAAGGAAGAGGAGGAGGAAGGAGAGGAGGGATAGTATATTTAAGGCAGTGGGAAAAAAAATTGTGCCTGGAACATTGTCAACTAGGAAAAAATGTCAATTTCAGACATCTGAAATTCAAAATCCAAATGAAGATGTCATATTAGATCTTAATATAAGTACTTAAGACTTTATGGACACTCTGGGATAGAATTGGAGATACTCTTTAGCAAAGGTTAATACACTAAACAATGGGACTTAGTACAGAGGAGCAAATGTGGAAGTTTCAATGAGATAATAAACAAATAAATGTCACATCCAGAAAGCAAAGAGAAGAATTGATCATAATGAGCATAGTTAACTACCCAGAAAGTGCACTTAAAGCAGGAGAGTCTAAAAATGGATATAAATGCATTGTAAATACTTACATATTCATATATTGGCATTAATGTAGTAGACAAGTTTTTTCATTTTAGTATAAGCTTGTTAATAGAAGTGATATATAAGTAAAAAAAATGAGTCATGATTTTTTTAAAAGACCACCCTACCATTTACATTTTTTTCACATCAAATGTGTTTAAATTCAAGTAACTCAACAGACTATTTTGTTTAAATACAAAAACATTCCTTATAGTCTTACTGCAACTGTTAATGTGGCACCATAGTTAATTATGAACTATAATCATAAGTATAACTGGAAAAAAATTTACATGATATTTGATATAGAAATATTGGAAATATAGAAATAATAGAAATATTGGAAAACTAGGTTGTTGAAATGCAATGTATTAAAGACAAATACTCAGTGATCTGTAGTTTTTCTTTGTTTTATAGAAAGAAAGAAAAGTATCAGCTTGCAAATGAGTAGGTTAGAGGGTAAAAGGATTTCTAATGTAAAACAAAATGGTAATGTTAAACAAACATGACAGATATTACATAGTACTTTAAAGACATTATACCTAATTATCACCTAAAACCTATGATGTTGATCAGGTAGTGATTAAGAAAATTATTGAAATAAAAGTTTAAATATATTACTAAAGATACACAACTAGTAATACAGCAAATATTTGAACATCAGAATTGTAGAGCTCAAAATTCCATATTGTTCCCTATGACATGACTCTATCAAATGTAAAGTTTGGCATTACTTGTAAGGCTTAAATAAAGTTATGTGTAATTTTAAGATCCTATTTTTTCCTATTATTTTGCCTTTTAATTTCTGTAATCAATTATTCCAGACTTATACTACCCTGATTTTAACTTAGTTATAACATCTTTGGGGTGAGATTATTAGTTTTTTGAGATGATAAAATAGATTAAAATTATTCTTGAGCCTCTAACTCTAATAAGGAAAAAAAGATGATATTTTCACAGAGCATCTAGTTTGACATCCTGTGTTCTTCTAGGGTAGGCTTCATATAATCAGCATGGATATACAGCCACAGTTGACTACACCATTTTGAAGTCGAGAACTGCTGCTTATTTGAGTCACAATTGTTGCATGTTATGTAATGAAATTGTGGAATTGCATGTCTATCATGAGAAAAAGAAAACAAATATCTCAAATATAGGCAAATAGCATTTAGTTTTTACCTAAAAAACTAACATCCATGATTATGATGAGGATGTTCCTTTCCTTTAAAAAATACGCTTTGCAAATTTTAAAATTAAATAGTTCGGAGAATCATGAAATGCCTTATGAATTTTTCTGCTGACTTCTGATAATCTCTAGTTGTTGTTTTTGCATTGCTGGTAGTAAGCAGAACGACTTTCATTTTCACCTAAAATCTTTTTAGTTCTTATACCAAGTGGGAGGTATTTTGCTAGTGACTTTCCTGTTGGCTCAGCTTTGCAAGGAGTTGTTGCTTTCTCTATACAAATAATGCAATTTGTCATTGGACAGCCCTATTACAATGCTGTTCAAACACTGCCACAGATTCTTTGATGTTCCATCAAGGTAATAGGGCTGTGACTGGTGATCCCATATCAGATAAGCTGTTAGGATGGAAATAAATGTGAGTGCATGCACACACACACACACACACACACACAGGCCATACAGGCAAAACTAGCAAACCATTTGAAATAGACAATATATGACTGGCCCATACAATTTCATCAACTAGCATTTCTATAGATAATAAAAAAAAAAGAATGATGAAAGAATTGTCATGTAAGCAAATAATTCACAGCAAAGAAAACTCAAATCACTAACAAATATGTGAATAGATAATTCAGTAGCAACTAGAAAAATGAAAAGAAATATGAAACTATAAGACAACACTTTATTCAAAAAAGATTTATAAATATTAGGAAAATGGTCAGTGAGAGTCTTGTAAAAGATGTGATGGAGTGCATGAAAATTCATGGCAGTGGGAATGTAGGGCAACAGAACTGTCCTGGAAGATAAATCTTATCAACATATTGTTACTAATATTATTTTGACTCGGTGGCAATACTAAGGTGTTGTTATATCAATTAAAAATAAAAAAATTTTTATTTACTTCCATTTATTTATTTTATAATACTCTTCATTTCTCTATGTAGATCCTATTCTCTAACCTACATAAGTTTTATTTTCTCTAAAAAAACTTCTTTAACATTGGCTGTAAGACATGCTTACTGGAAAAGTGCTTGAATACAGAAGTACAAATCCTCAAACTCCATCTTTTGTTCCTATGAAATGTGTAAAGTACAAGCTTTGCCTTAACATGAACTTGTAAAGAACATTTATTATAATATTGAAATGTTATTATGGATCAATTATAAATACATTTTAATACATATTAAGGTATGGGTTAATGTGTATTGACTGGAACTATTCTATAATGAATCATATCTAAATTAATGGAATACTCCAGATGCAATAAAGTCAGGTACTTGGATTGTATAATGACTTCTTTTCTAATCTATTTCCATTAAATTATTTTCAGAAAGAAGTAATGTAATACTTAGACTCATAAAATGTACTCCAATGACTTTTTTAGGTGGTACTGCTTTATTAAATTGCTGTACTATCATCATTTGAAAAGTTTTTAACTGAAGTCTGAAAATGATTTGATAACAGTTAGCAAGGAGAAAAACCAATGAAGTAGAAAAAACAAGAAGAATTTTAATCATAGGCAAACACATTTTCATTAAACAAAGTCATTGCGTTATAATGAATCATCTTAATTTTCCTCCATAATCTTTTTAGAGAATGTTAAAAGTCATATAAAATTCCAGGCTCTCTTCTTTCATTTTTTAAAAGTATAAGTTCATTACTAACTCTATCAAAAACGTATTTCTTCCTTGTTCTGCTCACTTTCATCCTGTTATTTCCCACTTTTCTCCTTCCTCTGTTTTACTAATAGTCTATTATTTTTCACGAATGAATGTTATAGTACTAACACAATTCAAGACTATTTGTGCTGATATTTTTCTTTCAAGTATTGTTTTGAGTTTACTATTCCTAGTTATTTTCTATAACTTACATACAGTAAACTACATATATTTAAAATACACATCTTAGTAAGTTTGGACACAGTTGTACCTCCTGAAGCCATCACCACAATCAAGATAATTAAGTATTCTTCACTTGTAAAATTTGTCTTGCTTCATTTTTAATCCTTCTGTTTTACCCTCTTTTTATCTCTATTTACACAAGTGCAAATCTGCTTCTTGCCACATTATATTATTTTTAACTTCCTAGAATATACAAATGAAATCATGTAATGTGCATTCTATATTCTCCTCCTTATTTTTTTATTAGCACAATGACAGAATCATCTATGTCATAGCATTTATAAATAGTTCATCCCTTTTAATTAATTAAACTATGAATATATGCAAATGTCTTTATTCATTCACTGTGATAAACATTTAAGGTATTTTCCTTGTTTCTTAATATAAATAAATCTGTTATGAAAATAATACATAAATCATACTGACAGTTAGGGCTTTAACAATCCCTGTGTCAACAACTGATAGGCACCCGACGTAAAATCAGCAAGGATGTTGATTTAAACAAGTCAAGATCTAAATGAGATGATAAATTGGCAGTATATAATTTATAGCTATGACACTCCACAGAGCAAATGAGAACTAACTTATTTATATATTTATTTATAATTATATTTTAGCATACATTGACCACTCACCAAAAAAGACCATATAAAGACCATAAAACAAATCCCAATTTTTAAAAATGTAGTACAATCTCTAAAGAAAGCAGAATTAAACCAAACATTAATAAAGAAATCACAAAAATTGTCTAACCATTTAAATAATATGTATGTCAAAGAAGTAAAATTGCCTCAAAAGAACTGACTTGTAAATGAAAACACAATGTACAAAATGCATGATTTTTTTAAAGAAATGGTTTCTGAAAAATTTCTGCTTTATCATTACATTAGAATAGATAAAAAGAGTCCAAATAAATAAAATTGTAAGTTCATGCCTGAGAATCCAGAAAAATATCAGAAAACTGACCTGAAAGAAAGCAGAACAGAAATAATAAATTCAACAGCAGAAATAAACAACACTGAAAAAGGCAAACAATAGAGAAAACCATTGAAACATAAATGCTCTTGACAAAAGTCAAAGTTGACATCACTAACAAAACTGATCAAAGCAAAAACATCCATCTTCAGTATAAGGATTAAAATAGTAGACATCATTACAAATATCATAATCATAAAAAAAGATATGAGAAAACACTATGAAGACTCTATAGTGAAAATTAAATAGCCTAGAAGAAATGGACTAGTTCCTTAAAAAAATTAAGAATAAAATAAATAGCAAAAAGAATAACAGTGCCAACTTAACTAAAAGGAAATAGACATTTTGAATTGGCCTAGCCTAAAAGACTGAAGAAATCAAACTTATAATTTAAAAAAAACTTCTGGAGGAAAACAACAACAACAAAAAGGTCCTGTTCTCAAGTATTCACAGAAAATTTAAGGACAAGTTAATAGCAAATTTGCACAATCTCTTCCAAAATATTAGAGAGAATGGAATATAAACCAATTGATGTTATGAGGATATATTATTCTTATAGCAAGACCAGAAAAACATAATATTAATAAACTACAAAAGAATATTGTTCATAAAAAGAACACAAAACAGGGCTGAGGTTGTGGCTTGGTGGCAGAGTACTTGCCTCGCACATGTAAAGGCACTGGGTTCGATCCTCAGCACCACATAAAAATAAATAAACAAAACAAAGACACTGTGTCCGTGTATAACTAAAAAATATTTTTAAAAAGACACAAAACATCTTGATAAAATATTATCAAAGATAACTTAGCAGTATATACTACAAATTATACATCATGTGCAAGTGGGATTTATTCCAGGTATGCAAGTCTACTAGAAAATTGAAAATCCAGTAATCTATCATACCAATTAGCTACAGAAGAAACTATATAGTATCATGTCATGGAATGGGGAAACATTGTTTTATATAACTCAACATACATTCATAATTTAAAAAATCAGAAAAGTAGTAATACAAGGATACATCCTTCATTTGAGAAATATACAAAAATATACAGTCAATATTGTACTTAACAATAATAGAATTGGTGCTTTCCTCCTAAAATCAAGGAAAATATTCAGGAGATCTGATGTGATCAATCTTCATCAACACAGTGCTGGAATGTTTAGCCACTGAAATAGGGCACGTGAAAAATAAATGTCACACCAATTGGGAAGAAAGAAAGCTGTCTATTTTCAAAAGTCATAGTTTTCTCCATTAAAAATCATCAGAAATCTACAAAACACTAAAACTAAAATTTAAGTTCAAGAAGTTTGCAAGATAAATGCAAACACATTAAAATCAGTCTCATTTCTACATACTGAAAATGAGCATGCAGAAACCAAAATTCAAGATATATGCCATTTACAATCACTAAAAGAAAATACTTTAATATGCAGTTAGTAGCATGCATAAGACTATTTTTCTGATAAAAATGACAATACGATAAGCCAATTAACACATGAACAAATGGAGGGACACTGAATACATGAATAGAAAAGCTTAAAATAATAAAGATGCCAGTTTTCCCTATGCTGATCTTTGGGTTTAATTAAATTCCTACCAAAATATGATCAATTTTTAAGGCTTAGAAAAGCTTACTCCAAATTTTATATTAAAAGGTTCAGGACTTAGAATAGCTAAAGTAGTTATGACAATAAAGTGGGAAAAATCACTCTAATCAGGCTTATTATATAAATGCAGAAATCAGTACTGTTATTGGAAATAAGCAACTAGAGCAATGAAAAATAATATTAAAAACCTCTACACGGACTGCTATTGATGTTTAAATTATTCTTAAAAAATACAAACAAGTAATTTATTAAAGGAAGGATAGTCTTTTCAGCTACAGCAATGTAATACTCATAGGCAAAAATAAACTCTACCTAAACATCACATCTTTTGAAAAATTAGCTCAAAGTGGATACTATACTGGGATATAAACATAAAACTGTAAAACATATAAGAAATAAAAACATCTTTGGTATCCAGATTTATGCAAAATGTTCTTAGACTTGACATCCACACCAGTCAATAAAAAGAAAACTTTTAAGTTGGACTTCATCAAAATCAAATTATTTTAATTTGTGAGAGTTCATGTATAAAGGCTATAAAGTCAAGTTTCATAACAGAGAAAACACTTGCAATTCATGTCTGACAAGAGATAAGTACTTAGAATTCAGAAAGAACTCTCAAAACTGGCAAGGAAAACAACAATCTAATTAGAAAATCCATAAAATATATGAACAGGCTTTTCAAGGAAGAAGATATATAGAACGCAAAGAAGCCATAAAGTGATGTTTTCTGTCAGTAGTCATTAGGAAAATACAAGTGATCAACACTATAATTTATTATGTATTTCTCTATGTATCTATCTATCAATCATCTATCCATCTAGATGCAAGAACCAGGCAAAGGCATTAAGATTATTTTATTATTAAAAGGAAGTCTCAGTCAGGCACAGTGGCAAATGCCTGTAACCCCAGAGGCTCGGTAGAAGGCTGAGGCAGGAGGATCATGAGTTCAAAGTCAACCTCAGCAAAAACAAAGCACTAAGCAATGCTGTGAGACTCTGTCTCTAAATAAAATACAAAATAGGGCTGGGGATGTGGCTGTGTGGTCAAATACCACAGAGTTCAATCCCTGGTAACTTCCCCCAAAAAACTCACTAGTAATTAATTGGTATAGTGTTATTTAAAAGTATTTTTAAATTAGTTGCAAATGTATAATACAAACTCTATGAGAACAAATAAAATAAATAAAAATATACCTGATACACAAATAAAGAAAATATAGAATTATGTAATCATATACAATTTACAAATAAAAGAATAAAAGGAAGAAAATAATCAAAAGTAAACAGAAACAAGGAATAATGGCAACAAATATAAAATAGTAAATAAGTACAAATTAACCTAACTATATCAATAGTCCGTTTGAACATCAATGGTTAAAATGCACCAATTAAAAGACAGAGACTGTCAAAGTACATCAAGAAACAAGACCCAACTAAATGTTGTCTACACAAACAATATAGTGTAAAAAATGTTTTTAATTGTATGACTATTAAAATAATATATATATAAAACAGCATAATATACCTTTTAATATATTAGCACTGATATAAATGCACATATCTATTGAAAATAAATGGAGGAAGAGATACTATGACAGCTCTAATCACAAGAAAGTAGAAATAACTATAATCAATTTGGACAGTGCAAAATTCAGATGAAGAAAATTTATCAAAGAAAAGAGAAGTATTACATAATGATAAATGAGCCAATCTTCAAAGAAGACATAACAATCCTTAATGTCCATGCACCTAACAAGAGTGTCAAAGTATGTGAGACAAAAACTGATAGAACTGAAAGGAAAAATAAGATGAGTACACAATTATAGGTGGAGGCTTCAATTCTCCTCTATCAAAAATTTACAGAAATAGCAGGCAGAAAATCAGTAAGGGCATAGTTGAATTCAGTAAAACCATCAATCTAATAAATGTAATTGACATCTTTAGATTCCTTCATCTAAAAACAGAAAGCATATTCTTCTCGCATTATGTGGAATATAAAACAAAATAGACTACATTCTGAGCCATAATACATTACTTAATAAATTAAAAATAAAAATTATACAGTATCTATTCTCAGATCCCATGGAAATGAACTACAAATAAATAATAAAAACTAGTTGGAAAATTTAAAAATATGTAGAGAGTAAATAACATCCCTCAAAATAATACATGAGATGAGGGAATATAAAAAAAATTATAAGTACTAGCCCAGCATGATAGTGCATGTCTGTAATTCCTGTGACTCAGGAGGCTGAGACAGAAGGTCACAAGTTTAAGTCCAGCCTCAATAACTTAGTGAGGCCTTGTCTCAAAATACAAAATATAAAGAACTGAGGACATCACTCAGTGTTAAAGCACTCCTGGGTTCTATCCTCCATACCAAAAACATACATAAGTGTTTAACAGAATATATCAGAACTACAATATATTAAAATTTATAAAATACATGGATAAATATTTATGTATAACTAACATGTAAACGGAATATATCAAAATTTATGAAATGCAAAGAAAAAGAAAAGCAATGCTAAGGAGAAATTTGCAGCACTATATACATGTATTAGCAAAGAAGAAAGACTCAAACATCAATCATCTAAGGTTCTACCTTTGGAAATCAGAAAATGAAGAGCAATTTAAATCCAAAGGAAGAAGAAAGAATAAGAAATAGAACAAAATCAATTTTTGAGAACAGGAAATCAATGGAAAAAGCCAATGAAAACAAAGATGGGTTCTTTGATAAAATTTAATACAATTGATAAGCCTCTAACTTGGCTTAACTAAGAAAAAAAGAGAAATGACACAATTGATTAGTATCAGAAATGAAGAAGTCACTATTATATGTCCATAGACATTAAAGGACAAGTCAATACCATGAACAATTCCATGCCCACATATTTGATATCATAGTTGAAATGAACCAATTCCTTTAGAGATACAATCTGCCAAAACCAGGCCCTCTAAAAAAAATCTCAATAAGCTCACACCTTTAAAAAATAAAATCAATAATTAGTAAACTTCTAAATTGGCACTAGCACTGTATGGATGCATTGGTGAATCTAGCAAACAGGGCATAATTCTCTCAGTTCTCTACTATCTCTTTCAGAATACAGCCAGCAGAGAGATTATTTATCAACTCACTCTGTAAGTCTAACACTAAAATAATACCAATTGCAGACAAAGCTATTAAAAGTAAAGGAAAGAGAAACCCATAATCTCTGATGCAAACATTTATGTAAAACTCCTTAATAAAACATCAGCAAATCATGGGCTGGGGTTGTGGTTCAGTGGTAGAATACTTGCCTACCACACATGAGGCATTGGGTTCAATCCTCAGCATCACGTAAAAATAAATAAATTTTAAAAAACACTGTGTCAATCTACAACTAAAAGAAAATATTTTTTAAAAATTAGCAAATCAAAGCCAATAATGTATAAAAATAATTATACACCATGACCAAGTGGAACTTACCTACGGCTTGCAATGTTGGTTCTTTTATACAAAATTAATTAATATAATAAATCATGTCATTAAGCTGAAGAAGAAAAATCACATTTTATAACATTAGATACATAAAAAAATTCAAACAAAATCCAACACCCATTCATGATAAAAAATCTTTCAGTCAACTAAGAATACAGAGAAAATTCCTCAACTTGGTAAAGAATGTCTGCAAAAATCTACACACAACTTTATAGTAAATGTGTGAAACTCAAAGCTTTCCATAAAAATAAGGAAGGCAAGAATGTCCCCTCTCAATATTCCTCTTTGACTAAGGAAAATCCTACCTTATGCAATAAGAATACTGTGTGTGTGTATGTATAGATGTATGCATATACATATATATATGCGTATACATATATATATGTATAATGTATGTTGTAAAGGAAGAAAAATGCATTTCATTTGTGGGATACATCATCATCTATGTGGAAAATCTAAAAGAATTAATAAAAAATTCCTGAAACTAACAGCAATTATAACATGGTTGCATGTTACAAGGTTAATTCTGAAAAGTGACTTGTTTTCCTATATGCTAACAGCAAACACATAGAAATTGGAAAAACAAGACAATATAATTCATATTAACATTCCCCCAAAATGATATACCAAGTTTTAAATATAAAAAAGTATAAGAACTACATGAGATAAACAACATTTCTTAAGGAGAAAGATGTTACAAAATAATTATTAAAATGAAAATATTACATATTCATAGATCAGAAGACAGTATTGTCAATTCTTTTTTTTTTCTTTTCTTTTTTTGGTACTGGGTATTAAACCCTGGGCACTTAACCATTGAGCCACATTCCCAGCCCTTTAATTTAAAAAATATTTTGCATTTTATTTGGAGACAGGGTGTCACTGAGTTGCTTAGAGCTTCACATTTTCTGAGGCTGGCTTTGAACTCACAATCCCCCTGCCTCAGCCTCTCTAGCCACTGGGATTACAGGCATGCGCCACTGTGCCCAGCAATATTGTCAATTCTTAGTAAATTTAATGCAATCCAAACCAAAATCTCAACATGTCATTTTGCACATATTGACAAAACTGATTTCAAAGTTTATATGGTGAGAGAATAAACATGAACAAATTATTGAACAGATTATTAGACAACAAATTATTGAAGAACAAAGTTGGAGGACTGATAATATCCAAACACAAATTATACTATGAAACTACATTAATCAAGACAGTGTGAGATTGTCAGAAGAATAGTGGAACACTGCAGAGAATCTAGAAATATACCCAAATTAATTGTGTCAGCTAATCTTTGACAAATAAACAAAGACTCTACACAGGAGATAGGATTCTCCTTTCAACAAATCATCCTGAATACTTAGATATCTACAGGGAAACATTTGAAACTAAGCACAATCAGTATATCCGTTAAAAAATAACTCAAAATGGAGCATATATCTAAATGTAAACATAGAAATATGAAGCTCCTAGATAAAGTCGGGTTTGGTGGTAATATTTTATAGATGACACGAAAAAAAATCCATGAAATAAATGAATCGAGTAGCTCAATATCCTTAACACTAAAAATGTCTTCTCTCTAAAGAATGCTGTTAAGATAATAAAAGGACAAGTGACACACCAGGAAAAAATATTTGCAAAAAGTCTCTTTAATAAAAGACTCTGGTGTTGTAAATGCCTATACCCACATGAAATTCATATATTGAAATCCTAACCCTCAAGTTGATGGTATTATGAAGTGGGAATTTTGGAGCCTATTCACCCTCTCCAGAATTTCAGAATAGAGCTAAATGCCACCTACTGTGAATATAGCCCTCATCAGACACTGATTCTGTCAGTACTTTATCTTGTACTTCAAGCCTCCAAAACGGTCACAAATTTTTTTAATAAAACCCTAAGTTTATGGTATTGTTGTTATAACAACTTGATCATACCAAGATATAGATAGTTTTCCAAAATTTACAGTGAACTTTGAACCACAGGAACTCTTATTCATTGTTGGCATGAATGTAAATTGTATAGCCAGTTTGGAAACAATTCAATTAAGTATTTCTTAAAAAACAAAACATCGTCTTATTGTATGATTTAGCAGTCACACTCCTTGGTATTGACCCAAAGGAGTTGAAAACTTAAATACACACAAAAATCTGCATAAGGATATTTATAGTAAGTATATTCATAATTACCAAATTATGGAAGCAACCAAGACATCCTTCAAGAGATGAACAGATAAATAAGCTGTGCTACAT
The DNA here is from genome assembly GCA_004024805.1 of Geosciurus inauris. NCBI lineage: Eukaryota > Metazoa > Chordata > Mammalia > Rodentia > Sciuridae > Geosciurus > Geosciurus inauris. The sequence continues at coordinate 97,745 of PVHX01002459.1, forward strand.
CCAATAAAATATCATTTAGCAATTAAAAGAAATGAGCCATTATATCACCTAAAAGAACATTATACACTAAAAGAACATTGCTAATGTGAAAGACCACAATCTGAAATACATTCATGCCAGTGAATGTGTGTTTGTGTATGTGTTTACACAACATGCAATGGAAAATTCTATATAAATTCCATGAAGTAATATCTGTACTGTCCATTAAGAGATCAAAAAGGCAACTGCATTATAATTTTACAAAACTATTTCTCAAATATTATGTTTTATTTTAATATTTTATATTTTTAATAATTATGACATACTCAGTTAAGCATCTCTCATAGGGAAAAAAAATCCCTAATTCACTTTATGTTAAGGAACCATGTGTACTTCTTGGCTTCTTTTCTATTGTCAATGCTTGGACACTATGAGAACACTTTAGTGTTTTCACATTTAGATTTCACTTTCTCTTTGTGCAGATAATAACAGAGCAATGTTAGACATAATCTTTTTCTCTGTTCCCCTGAGGCATTTGCAGGCTCTCTTTGCTTAACAAAAATATATTTGGTAGCAACAGGCTGGCAGTTTCCAATAAGTTCTGCTGGCAACCCTCTGGGCAGATAACCTTGTTGACAACATGCTAGTGACCCAGTGATGCCATGCTCTAGGGAGTTCTGCTGGTCTCTTAGTGTAAAACTACTCTGCTTTCCAGTTACAGAACCCCCTCATTTTACAATGAGTTCTGAATCATAGCCATGGTAAGGCATCTTCCAATTCTCTTTCTACACTTCCTACATTGTAGTGTTAGTAGCTCTCCCTACATTTGTTGTTCTTTGATTGCTTAGAGTTTTATTGGTCCCTTTGCATAGTCAGTCCCTTTTTATGTGTTATTAAATCTGTACCCGATTTTTGGTTATATTTTTCATGTTTCTGCCATGTTTTTTGTTTTTGATTGAATTCTAACAAATACAAATTTGAATACAATTGATCACAATTGAAAAGTTCTCTACTTGCATTTTAAGATGTTTCAATGACATATTTCAGTGGTGAGATTATTTGCTGGCTGTGATAGTAGAAATTAACTATTAGATTGTTATTATTAGAATAACTAATGGGTTCCTGCAACAATAAGGTGAATCTTCTGTCATTTCCATCATCATCAACTTGGCAATATCTTTTTCATGTCATGCACTAGTAATATAGTATACAGTACTGTCACTGACATTAATATTTCAGATGGGCCTCAAGTTTGAAGTGCATTTTAATGTTAGTTAAAAATTCCAAATGAGAATTTGAGATAAATGTGAGGTGTGTCTTTCCTTTATTAAGTGTTAAGATGGAAGATTGGAAAAGGTACTTGAGAAATGGGAAGTGAAAGATTTCTTCACCACCTTGATATTTAGGTGCAGAATGATTTGTAGGTCAGCATACGCAGAGATTTCTATTGTAACAGAATATATGCATTCTTGTGAGCCTAGTATTATGAAAAATTTTGTATTATGGAAAATCCACTGGATATTTTTGTATTATGGAAATCCATAGTATTATGAAAAATCCATTGGAGACATTCATAACATCATAAACAAATGATCCAGGAAAGATGCTCCCTAGACAATAGCCAAGCTTTCTCCTTTCCTCTGAATATTATAATTTTATTTATGTTTATATTCCAACATATATATGATTTATTCTACATAATTGTTTGATTTTACAATCACTGGTGAGTTAATAAGTGTTTCACAAACATGTTGTAGTCAAATGTAAAATATATGAAATTTGAATACCTAGAAATTTATTTCCTCAACATTATTTAATATTCTTTTTGAAATCCTCTGTTACCCCTGACCATATGCATAGGTCTGTGGAACCTCTGGAGGGTTATACTGTTGATTACTATCTTGCTTCATGTTCCATAAGGGAAGACTCATGATAAAATTTATGTGAGATTTAAATGAAAAGTCTAATCTATAAAGTGATATGATATTTTACTTTTGGATAGTAAATACTATGTTACCATCATGTTTTTGTCTTTACTGTCAAGGGGACTAAAGTCATAAAGCAATCTCAATTCCAATTTTTGTAAAGTTGTTTTATCTTATGGAATTTAACCCATCTGTCAAGATGAATAAATAAAGGAAGAAGGGAAGGCAGGAAAGAAAGTATGAAATATTTTACAATTTATGTTTCTTTCTCATTTGCACTGTTTTTTAAATCAGAATTCCCAACTCCTAGAACAAGATACTTGTAAACTTGAAAAAAGTATAGGCAGATATTTTTCCCAAATGGAATTGAAAAGTGAAAAAGCTTGTCTATACTATTTGTAGGAGAAAACATTTGAGGTACTAATAACTTGAAAGTTTATTTTAGCCATTTTTCAAAATTATGGGCAAGAAACTCACTTAAAAATTACTCTTCGATCTATTATCCTCTGATTTTGATAAGTTTTAGAATCCACAGATCAAAACTAATTATGCCTGGGATTAAAGATTCCCACATTCCTCATAACGAAACAATCCATACTAACATAACACCTAAAAACTGATTAAAATTAGTATTTACAAACAAAATGCCAGCAGATTCTAAAGCAAATTGCAATTCCGAGATTGCAACGTATTTTATAACAAGTTTTTCTTTATGATATATTTTTATCATTGCATATTAATTTTAAAAATTTTAGTGCAAAATTAAGCTCACTAGTCCTTGTCTTAGAAAACATAAAATTATAGTCTGTAAATTTGTATTTTTATACATGTTGAATCTCCAGGATGGATATATAATATGTCTGTGACATTAATTACCATCAGTAATAGTTTGAAAATCTATTTCCCATGCAATTGTGAGATTAGTGTTCAAAAATGACATTGAATTCTACAAAATCATACATGATTTCATACTTAAAAATATGAGTAAACTCTAGTTTTACCACAGAAAAACAAAAGATAAGCCAGAAACAAAGAGTATATTACAATTAAACATATATTACAATTTGACGAAGACTTTGCACAACTTGCCTTTAACCTCATTTTTATTGGTACCTATACCATTACCTATATTGCATATTGTGTCTCATTCATCAAATCATTTTAATAATAAAGGTCATGTAGCAAAAATTCACAGAGCTGGATGGCACCACAACATTTATACAGAAAAAAAATTACTATTATTGACTAAATATCTAGTGAAAATATACTTTGATTAAAAATATTAAAAATGGTCAAAGAATTCCATTTTCTTTAAGCAAAGATTTTATTTGTTGAATATATACCCACTGATATGATCATCAAAAGTATGAATGGTATAGCAGTAATGTGTAATATCTAAAGTTAATAACGATGAACAGCTGACATTTAGAATATATTACCTATTTAACCAATGTATAAAACTAATTATTGAAAATATATAACAATGTTTTTTAAACTTGTACAATATCTGTAAAATGTCTAAAAAAACCCACTCTTGTACAAACTCTTATGTAACTAGAATATAATATGCCAGAGAATGAACCCAGAGTAAAAATAATTAAATAGCGACAGTATAGAAAATATATTAATGGATTTAAATTTTAGCTCTACCTATTCCTAGGTAACATGGGACATTTATATGATCAATTAAGAATTAAATAACTAGAACAAGTGTCTGGCTTACAGTAAAAATTTAATATATATATATATATAAGTTATTATTACTGATATTGCTGTTACTGCCCATGGACACAAATTTTAAAATATTTTAATACATGTATAATGTAAGAGTGATAACCCTTAACTTTTATAAACATAATGAATACTGTTTCAAAGCATAGTTTAGTCATATATATTAATTTGTATTATTATTTTGAATGCCCCAATATTAAATATATATTTTTATTATATATGTATATTCATACATCTTTCCATTATTATTTTGAAATAATAATTTGTAAAAGACACAAAAAGTACAGAATATCACTTTTCCTTTTTTTTGTTAGTTGTAGAAGAACACAGTATCTTTATTTTATGTGGTGCTGAGGATGGAACCCAGTGCCTCACACATGCGAGGCAAGCACTCAACTGCTGAGCCACAACCCCAACCCCAGAATATTACATTTATATATTAAAAAACTCATAGGATTTAAATAAATGTTCAATAATTATATTTCTTATGCTCAAACATATTTTATACTTAAAATATATATTTCTTAAACTCAAAATAATTGTTTCCCAAAATAATTATTTTGATGTGATGACAAAAATTGATATTGGCTCTTTTATAATTATCTTTATCATATGAATAATTTAAAGGAAAAGTTTTAGTGTCTAGTTCCAGAAGAAATAAAATAAAAAATGAAATTTGATTTTTCTCAAAGTGAAAATTAAGAACTGAAAGAAAGTAATGGACAAATATTTTTGAAAAGAACAGTTAAAAAGCATCATGAAGCTACCCATAAATGAGAGTATTTATAGAACATAGTTAACAAGGTCTTTCACATAAGAAAGTAAAAGGCAGACATAAATATAAAATAAAAAATAAGTGAGTTAATAAAATTAGAAGACAATTCTATAATTGTAATAAAAACTTTTATTTATTAAAGAACTGCTGTATTTGTCTGAATGTAGCACAATGCCATGATTGTTGTACATGTGACTCTTCGACAATTCAAGTTGATGTTTTGATTAAGTGCATCTTTATGTGAAGTTGTGACAATTTGGTTAAAATTTAGCAAATTTAAATTATATTTCAAAGCTACATTAATGATAAACATGATAAGTCATTTACTTAAAGTCTTCCTTTAGGAAATATTTTGATGCCTTAAATTTGAAAACTGATTTTCAGTTTTACCATTAACTCCAATATTTAATGGTAAACAACAAATATCCAATAGCTTGCCTACCTTGCTGAAGCCCTTGTTAACCACTATTTTAATTTCTGTGTCTATGAATTTGACTATTTCAGGTACCTCACAAAATCTGAAAACTGAATCTCAAGATATATTGACAAAATTTAACATAATTTTATTAGATTTAATTTCACATAAGACTAATATGGTCATAGAATATTACTAACAAAATTGAGAAATATAACTTTCCAAAAAATGAATTCATATGATATTAATAAGATATAAACTATTATAGAAGCTGCAAATTCTGTATTTTTTTACCTATAGTTTAAGCTAATTGTAAAAAGTCCAATTATTATGAATGAATTGATAAAGCAATAAACAAGTTTGAACATACACAAACTAACAGAATGTAATTCTTTTATTGTTACAATCTATACATGACATAAAATTAATCCTTCCAACTGCTTTAAGTGTACACTTCAGTAGCATTAAGTAAATTCATAAGTGTCATGCAAACATCACCACCATCCATTTCCAGAACTTTTTCATCATTCCAAACTAAATCTCTGTAATGATAAACAACAAATATCCAATATTTAATGATAAACTACAAATATCCAATAGCTTGCCTGCCTTGCTGAAGCCCTTGTTAACCACTATTCTAATTTCTGTGTCTACGAATTTGACTATTTCAGGTTCCTCACAAAAGTGGAATTATACATGTTTTTTAATCTTGGTTAATTCACTTACCATGTTTTCAAAGTTCATCCATGTTGTAGCATGCCTAAGAATTTTATTGCATTTTCAGGTTGAATAATATTGAATTGATATTATTCAGGTTGAATAATATCCCATTGTAGGTATATACCATATCTTATTAGTACAAACGCTTATAGACATTTGAATTGTGTTCCTCTTTGTTTATTATAAACAATGCTATAATATTGCTATTATCATGGGTGTATAAATATCTATCACTTGTTTTCTGTTAGATATATATCCCAAAGTGGGTTTCTTGATGTTATGATGCTATATGATCATTGATAATCTATATTTCACTTTTTGAGTAATCACTATACTATTTTCCATAACAATCACACAATTTACATTGCCACTAATAATGCACAAGGGTTTCAGTTGTTTCATTGTCTTTGCCAGTATTTGTTATTTTCTTCTCCTTTTAAAAATAATAACCACACTAAAGAATATAAAGGTGGTATTTCATAGTTTTGATTTATATTTCCCTAAGGGTTTGTGATATTGAAAAATTTTTATTATTTATTAGGTATTTGTATATGTTACTTAGATAAATGTCTATGCAAGTCTTTTGCCCATTTCTAAAAATTAGTTTGGTTTTGTTGTTGTGAGTTGTATAAGGTCTTTAGATATTTAGGATATTATTTCGTTATCAGATATATGATTTGAAAATTTACTTTTTATTCTATGGGTTGCCTCTTCTGCCTATTCTAGTGTTCTTTAATGCAAACACTTTTAAATTTTAAAATATCCTCCTTTGTTCTTTTGCTGACCATACTATCAATGACAAATTCAATAAAACACTGCTAAATCCAATGTCCTAAAGCTTTTCCTCTATGTATTCATATAAGTATTTATTTTTTTAACTAGTATGTTTATGTATTTGATTCAATTGAGTTAATATTTTTAACTCAATTGTATGTGATCAATAGTATGTGATCAATAGACTTACAGATAAAAATCATATGATGATCTCAATAGATGCAGAAAAACTCCTGGGGTTGCTTCGACCTTACCTCCTCCCTCTCTTCCTCTGCCATAACAACACTGAACTTCCTGTTGATTCTGAAACATACCAATTATCATTGTACCTTAGGAACATTGTTCTGTCTCTTGATTCTTTCTGGAATGTCCTTTCCATACCTATACTTCTCCAACTTCTTCATTCCCCTTTGTAATTTACTCAAATTGCACAATTTTTTCTGTTAGTCCCATCCCTTACTACTTTATCTTTATATACTTCATTGTATCTTTATCTTTATATACTACATTTTATTTACTTTATTATACTATCCTTATGTACTACATTTCCTTACCTAACTAATTTGTTGTTATTTTGTTGCTCCAATATTTTTCTGTAGTTTTATAACCTAATAGGTCATATAAGAACAAACTTTTATTTATAACATATTACATTACTCACTATACTGTTTTTATTCTCTTCTTTCCCTGTAGAATGTGCAGCACAGAGATCCTTTGTACTTTTTCTCACTAATAGACCATAAGTGCACAGAAGAGTGCCTGCACTTTCAAGCTAATTGAATAAATGAATATATACCTAATGTATATAGAATGCAAATGTGTTAAACTGCTACATTCTAAGGCATATGCAGCATCAGCATGTACATTAAAAAAATACTTTACATATGACTGCATATATGTTGTGATTCTATACAACTTACAACTAGAGAATTGATATGTTATCCTCTATCTATGTACAATGAATCAAATTGCACTCTGTTAACATGTAAGCCTAAATAGAACAAATAAAATATGAAAAAAATATAATTCACATAACAAAATTCATCATATTAAAAAAAAAAGCTGAACACTGACTACTTTTTAAAAAAAAATTTTTGGTACCAGAGATTGAACTCAGAGGCACTCCAACACTGAGCCACATCCCCAGCCCTATTTTGTGTTTTATTTAGAGACAGGTCTCACTGAGTTACTTAACGCTTTGCCGTTGCTGAGGCTGGCTCTGAATTTGCGAATCTCTTGTCTCAGCCTCCCAAAGTGCTGGGATTACAGGTGTGCATCACCGCGCCCAACTGACTACTTGTTTTAATATTTCAATTTCTTTATACAACCTAATAAGCCATTTAAAATAACTGTTTTTTTATTGTCATTGTGTGTGTGTGTGTGTGTGTGTGTGTGTGTGTATGGAGAGAGAATGCTTGTAATAGAATTGAAGAAAGGAAAATTAGTTAATATTTCCACATTTTTCTTTCAAATACTTTAATACAGTGGTGTCAGATTAAATTGAAATTGTTGAACTTGAAATTTAGTCATTTTTATCTATTTGGAGAAATAAAATCATTATATTATTAGGATATATTAAATAATTAAAGTTTTTTTTTAAAAAATAAAGTGAACTAACAGAAATTAGTTTATTTGAGATTTAATACACAGAAAAAAACTACTCTTAATGAAACTCTCATTTTATTAGTGGTATGTATTGTTTTCAATTATGGTTTAGATAAGAGGTGTCTCCCTATAGCTCATGTAAGCCCATGCAAGAAGGTAAAATGACTAGATGATGACAGTCGTAACATAATCAATGAACTGGGCAGTAACTGAAGGAAGGATGAAAACAGTTGGAGGAGATAGGTCACTGGTGCATGCCTTTAGGGTTTATATTTTGTACTTGGTGAGTGGAGCTCTCTCTCAGCTTCCTTGTTGCCATGTCTTCAGTTGGTTTTCTCCTTTTGTGTGATGTTCTGCCTCTTCTCAGGCCCAGAGTTATGGAGTCAGCCATCTAGAATGAGACCTCTGAAACCATGAGCCAAATAAAATTTTCTTTCTCTAATGTTTTTGTCAGGTCTTCCAGTCATAGCAGTAAATATAACATAGTAAAGCATTTTCTTTAACTTTGTTATTGAAGTTTAAAGGCTTTCATTGTTAAAAAATAAAATGTAGTGCAAACATACTACAGTTTGTGCTGGATAGTATAGGTTCTAATTCTAACTCAAGTACAAACTACCCTAGAAAGACATAATGAAGCAAAATATCTATTTTTTTACCTTGAGACTATTGCCATGTAAAATACAAGGGTTTGATTGTATAGCATATAAGCAAGCTGCTTTCAAATTCTGAGGATCAATTAGTTATCTTTCTCTGTGGTTAGATATAAAAAATAATATATTAAGTATTTTGAGATGAGTTTAAAGTTTCAAGCTTTATATATGATATGTCCAAGTTACATAAATTTCTACCTAATAGTTTCTCATATTTTTCTGCTTGAATTGTTAGATATAATAGTACATGTGTTGAGAGCAAAAGAAAAGCATAGTTGAAATCACAGATTTGTGACATATTCAGAAGATTATTTCCCTTAGTGATAGGATTACATTTTTGGTCAAATATTTCATATTAAATATGAAATTTTACTTGCTTGTTTAAAACAGAAATAAAAATATAGTAATTTAAGTTTTTCAATTGTAAAAATTTAGATTCAACAGGCTTAAATTTTAGCAGTGCTCTTGTGGTATCATTTCATGTAAAATTATATTTCCCCATATGTTGTTTGAAGTTATTTTCTATTTTATTCACCCTTCATTATGTCTCATATTTATATTTCTTTTGGATTCCAGCTTCTTTCTATCAGTAGTATATCAAATATTACTTCATGTCAAATTCCATGAAATTGACATGAATAGTAATAAATTATTATTATTCTTAGAAACACCTATTTCTTTTAAATTTTCTATACAATTATATAAGAAGTCATTTAGTGCATACAAAGAGATTAAATACATTTGTGAGTGTGCATGTGTATGTGTGTGTATGTGCGCGTGTGCATGGTACTAAGGATTGAACGCAAGGGCGCTGTACCACTGAGCTACATCCCCAGCCTTCTTTATTTTTTTATTTTGAGATAGTCTCATCAAGTTGCCCGGAGTGGCCTCAGATTTGTGATCTTCCTGTCTCAGAATCTAGAATTAATGGAATTACAGGTGTGTGCTACTCTGCCTGATATATTTCTTAAAATTTTATCAGAAAACATACAGGAATGTCAAATTTCAGGATAAAGAATAGTATTATGTGGGGGATCCATTAAAGAGAAAAATCCAAGCTGTGTAATAAATTATTACAGGCAGTTAATGATAATATTTAGTAAAACTCCTCTTAATTTACCCTAAATATTCTCATATCTTAGGCAAAATAATGGATAAAATTAGAAATTGGGCTCCTTATGCCTCAAGCTTTTCCAATCTTTTGCTTTTTTAAAAAAATCACTTTCATCATTATCTATTCTTAAGAAATATGCTTAAAAGCCCATAGAAATGAATACTTATTATCAACTATGGCTTTCAACCTTATATGAGCCAATCACAGGAAAAATGAAACATTTAATTTGTCCTTTTGTAATTTTTATTTTTCACAAGCCTGCATGTTTTTGGATGTTCCTATTGTCACTTATTTGAAGATCTAGTCCCTTCCTTGTCAAAACAATGAATAGAATATATTCATTCAACATCAAGAATATGTTGCATATAGGAAAATAAACTAGATGTTTTATTATATATCTAATCAAACCTCACTATAATGAAAGTTAGCTATTTTTTCCCATTTCACAATTAAGAAAGAACATTTTAGTTTTAAGTTATTTTCCTGAGCTCAAATAGTAATTAAATATTTTTTTATTCAATGGACTATTTGTGATAGGCATCATAATAATATAGGCACATAGTTAAATGCAGGTCTGCTATTCTACAGAAATTTTGTATGAATTCTTATATATGCTTAGGAATTTGCTATAAATTAATAATTGGAAAAGAAATTTGTCTTATTTTTTGTTTCATTGAATCATTTACATTACTGTTAGTGTTGTGGTCACTAGAATCATGTAATTTTTTTTATCAAAATTGATTTTATTAAGAAACATTTTTAGAATCAGCAAGCAATATACAACATGCTTCATATTTATTTATATTACCTTTAAATCAGACGTAAAAATGTATACTCTCAACAACATTTCATCTTCTACATTAAATTTTATACTTATGTAATTTACAGAAATAATGATGTGGAAATAGTGATGTTAAACATTGCTTTTGATAGCTGTAAAAGTGTAGTGGGAATCACGATTTCTTTTTTTTTTAATATTTTTTAATTGTAGATGGACACAATGTCTTTATTTTATTGGTTTGTATGTGGTACTGAGGATCGAACCCAGGGCCCCACACATGCGAGGCAAGCGCTCTACCGCTGAGCTACAATCCCAGCCCTGGAATCACGATTTCTTAAGAAGAAAATTAGTTATGTTGGTAAGATTATTGTATAATCTCCCACAGGATCTCTCTATCAGGATTCATTTTATTATATCTTAGAATAAGTGTCCTCTGTTTAGCTTAGATATAAAGAAATTCTGAATACAGCAGCATCATAAGGCATCTCTCTCTCTATGAGAAAAGACATCTGTCAATTGTACCATGAGTAGTTATGAACTGTAGTGCTCAAATGACTTTGTTAGTAATGCATTGCTTCCTACTGTATTTTACAGCAAATGAAAGCATTGTTTTTTTCATGGTTTTGTAATTGCATTCAAACATACCAATGTTTTCAAATGTAATCACTTCTTTACAGTAAATTTTGTTGTGGAATATAAAATGGAATTTCTAATGTTCTATTGATGAATAGCTTCTCCATAAGTTTTTTCCTGAATTTTGTTGCTTTTATTTTTACTTTTAAGTGACTGTTATCATATATTTATAATAAAAATGATGGAATTCATTGTGACATTTTCCTACATGTATATAATTTACTTTATCATATTCCCCACTGTATCACAGTCTCATATGTTTCCTTTCCCTTGCCCCTGACCCCCCTACTCTTTAGCAAATATTTTCCCTTCTGTTTCATGTCTTTTTTTCATAGACTGTACATGTGAGAGAAAACATGTAATTTTTGTTTTTCTGATGCTAGCTTATTTTGCCCATCATTAATAAAGCTCCAGTTTTTAATCCACTCATCTGTTGATGGACACCTAGACTGACTCCATAACTTTGCTATTGTGAATTGTGCTGTGGTAAACATGGGTATGTATGTATTTATAAAGCATGCTGACTTGAATTCATTGGAGTAAATATCAAGTAGTGATGTAGCTGGATCATATGGTAGTTCTAATTTACCTTCCTACTAACAGGGCATAATTGCCTTTTCCCTTCATCCTTGCCAGTATTTATTATTTTTTTGTTTTCTTGATAACAACCATTCTGACTGACATGAGATGGGATCTCATTACAATTTTGATTCTCATTTCCCTGGTGGCTAAAGTTGTTGAGGACTTGTACTTCTTTTAAAAAATATTTGTCCAGTTTATTTGCTCATGTATTGATTGGATTACTTACTCTTTTGATATTTGATTTTTAGTTCTTTCAATATTGTGGATATAAATATTTTATCAAATCAATAACTGTGAGATTTTCTCCCATTCTGAATGCTGTCTCTTCATTCTGTTGGTTGTTTCCTTTTCTGTGCAGTTCTATTTTAATTTGATATAATCCCATTTGTAAATTCTTGCTATTTTTTGAGCTACTTGAGTCACATTCATGTACATATTGTAAACATTTCCCTATGTTTTCCTCTCATACTTTAAAAGTTTCAGGACTTACATTAAAATATTTAATCCATTTTGCTTTGATTTTTTATGAGAGATGGCATTTTAGGTTCTACAAGTGAAAGGCCACGTTTTCTAGTGCCATTTGTTAAGGAAGCTATCATTTCTCAAATGTATGTTATTGACTCTTTGTTAAGAATCAGATTGCTATAAACGTATGGGTTTATTCCTGGGTCCTCTATTCCATTGCATTGGTCTACATGTGTATGCCAGTACCATGCTATTTTTGTTATAATGGCTCTATACTGTATTTTGAAACTAGGCATTGTGGTGCCTCTAGCATTATTTTCTTGTTGCTTGGGATTACATAAGCCACTGATGTTCTTTTTCTTTTTCTTTTTTCTTTTTGTTTTTGCTTCCATATGAAGTTTAGGATTGCTTTTTCTAATTCTATAAAAATTGTCACTAGAATATTGATGTGGATTGCATTGAACCTGTGGATCTCTATAGTAGACTGGCCATCATAATGATATTAATTTCTTCAATATGGGAACATAGGGTGTCTTCCCATGTTTTAGTGTCTTTAATTTCTTTCATCTGTTTTATAATTTTCTTTGTAGAGGTCTTTCACCTCCTTGGTTAACTTTATTCCTAGTTATTTTATGGTTTGGGAGGCTATTGTAAATAGGATTTTTCTGATTTCTTTCACAGTGAGTGCATTACTGGTTTATAGGAAATCTGATGATTATTGTATTTTGACTTTGTATCCTGTAAATTTGCTTATTTGTCTATTAAATCTAAGAAACATTTGGTGGATTCTTTATAGTTTGACTTTCTTTCCTATTTGTATTCATTTATCTTTCTCTTCCTCGTTTGCTCTGGCTAAAATTTCCAATTCTATATAAAATATGAGTGATAAATTGGACACATGTCTCATTTCAAATTGTAGAGGAATTGCTTTTGGTTTTCCCCCCATTAATTATGAAGGATTTTTTCATATATAGCCTCTATTATATTGAGATATGATCTTTTTATATCTAGTTTAATTCAGGGTTTTTATTTTGAAATATTGAATTTCATCAAAGACTTTAATTCATCTATTGAAATGATCACGTTTATAACTTATCATTAAAACATGTTTATTTTAGTACAGTTTAGAAATACTGATTTAATATGAAATTTTAATATGATTATGAAATAAGTGAAAATGAAAAGTTACAAATGTTCTCTCAGAGCTCTGGAAATGTGTTGCTTATTACTCATATTTTCAGTAGCTGAAAGAATTAAAGCTAAAATATTAATTCATTAAAACATTTTCACAATTAAAATTTATTAAATTATCTTTACATAAGAAATGCAGGAAAATGGAATTTCCTTTATAAGAAAAAACATAGAAAACATATTACCATGTATGAATATTTAACTTTTTTGGAAAGTTTGCCTTAGCTACTGCATTCAATTATGTGTCAAAAGATGGTGATGTTAATTTGACATGTATGAAATTGTTTTATCTCTGAATCATTAAACATGGAATAACATAAATTTAACCCTAACCATATAACTCATGACTTCCCAGTCCAGTATTAGTGTTTACCTAAAAAAAATTGTTTGAAATTTATAGTTTTACAGACCAAATCACCCAGTGATTTTGCCTATGAAATTGTAACATTTGAAATAGTACTTAACACCTCAGTTAAGCATGTGTATATGAGTTTATTCCATTTCAAAATTCTCATAGATATAAAGAGCTGATATTTTATTAAAATTAACTAGAAGTAGCAGCATTGGCAGAATGCTTCACAATAACAAAGTGATGATAGAAATGATAACAATTCATTTTATTATTTAAGAAATAAAATGGAATGTTAGGAAAACTGTAGATTAAACTTACAAACATAAAATAACACCATCATCATCATCAAGTTATTTGTAATATTACAATTTATGCTATAATCACATGTACCAAAATATATTATTGCTTTATATTTGGTAACATAACTGATCACACAATAATCCTTTTTAGTAAAATGCCATTATTATTGATAGTGTTAATATGAAGTTTCACAAAGAAAAATAACACAATGTCATGCAATAGATGTATGATAATTCCAGGATTTGAATTCAACTTGACTAGAACCTGAGACAATAATTTTGATTATTAAATATGAATAATCACATATAGTGGTTAAAATAATTCTTGTACAAACAGACCACAAGAAGGAAAGAAAGTTTATAAATGACTATTAAATTTGGTGCAATGCTGCTTCATTAACAAGTCATCTGAACTAGGCGCGGTGGCATACTCCTGTAATCCCAGAACTTTCGGAGGCTAAGATAGGAGAATTGTGAGTTCAAAGCCAGCCTCAGCAAGAACAAGGCACTAAGCAACTCAGTGAGACCCTGTCTCTAAACAAAACACAAAATAGGGCTGAGGATGTGGCTCAGTGGTCGAGTGCCCCTGAGTTCAATCACTGACATCAAAAAAAAAAAAAAAAAAAGGAATCATCTGATGCTTCATATTTTCCTTGACAGTTAATAACTTTTTTGGGGGGGGCACTGGAGATTGAGCCACATCCCCAGCCCTATTTTGTGTTTTATGTAGAGACAGAGTCTCACTGAGTTGCTTAGTGCCTCACCCTTGCTGAGGCTGGCTTTGAACTTGCAATTCTCCTGTCCAGCCTCCCTAAGTACTGGGATTACAGGCTTGCGCCACCGCAGCCCACTAGTTAATAACATTTTTATCCACATATCAATGCGTCAGCCTGTCATGCTGGTTCATATCTCTTCAGTGGCTAATGTAGAAGTCACTTCCCTATATTGGCAAGAAAGAACCTTTTCTGTGTCTCAATGTTCAGAAGATTGTATGGACTAATGATACAGTTAAAAAGTATAAGAAATATATTTTCTTCCAAGAACATTTCTTCTTCTTTGAAATTCAAGCTAACATTTTGAAGGGCACATAGGTTGGTTCTATAGCTTAGCTATTGTGAATTGAGTTGCTATGAACATTGATGTGTCTGTATCACTGACACATCAGTGAATGTCAGTCACTGACACACAGATGAATGGACAATGAAAATGTGGTATGTATACACAATCGAATATTACCCAGCCATTTTACCAGTAAATGGATGGAACTGAAGAATATCATGCTAAGTGAAATAAGTCCATCCCAAAAAACCATGGATGGCATGTTCTATCTAATATGCAGATTCCCCCTAATGTTGGGGGATAGAAGTTTAGTGGATCAGACAAGGGGGAATGAAGGTAAAGAGAAAGGATGGGAATAGGAAAGACAGAATGAATCAGACAAACTTTCCTATGTTCATATATGAATATATATGACCAGTGAAACTCCGCATCATGTAAAACCAGAAGAATGGGACCCTAATTAGAATAAGTTATACTCCATACACGTATGTCAAAATATACTCTACTGTCATATATATGTATATATTATATATTATATATCATATATATATCATATATATGTATATATTATATATATAATATATAATGTTACAAATATATATATGTAAAAAAAAATTTCAAGCCAACATGAATAAACAAGATACTTAAAATTGAAGCTTCCATGGTAAGGCCTGACAACTTTGGATTACATCCCTGTGTGATCATTCGCTGACATAATATCATTTAGTCCTTTGGTCCTTTTTCTCCCTTCCTGCTACCTTCCATGCATATTTTGAGTTAATGGTACAAGCTCTATTCTCTATACTCACACTGGAGAGTTATGGTGAACATTAAAGGGTCTCAACATAATTGACTTTATTCCAGCATTTTCAAAATGTGTTTAAGTACATGAGCATAAATGATTACTGGCATACCCAGTAGCATTCACAGAAAATGAATATATTGGAACATGGAGGCAAGCAGTTGCTAAACAAGATTAACAATAAGACTTATCTTCTAATCTTAATTCTTCATATTAATAATGAAAGATATTAGGGCCAATATTGCCTTATGCTTATTTTTCATCTGTGAGAGATAAACATTTCCATATATACCTCAGTATCTAATGGAAATTCCAAAGGGATGGACTTATGAGAAGTTTTGGGAAAAGTGCAACTAAAGATTTTAGTAATAGCAGATCTTGCATTAGTGCTCATTAAATAATTTCAGTGGTGCTGGATTCATATGTCTTTTGATACATAGCACATTTTATTTTTTAATAATCTTTCTTCTTTGAAAATGGATAATGCTATAATTTAGATCTTGAATTTCTTTCAGTTGTCCATGTATTGAAGACATGATACTCAGTTTGTGGCACTGTTGGAAAGTGGTAGAACTTTTATAAGGTAACAAGACCTACTTGAAAAAGATGCAGGGACCCAGAACCTCCTCTTTCTCTATTTGCTTTCTAGACACTATGAAGTGAGTAATTTCTTCTGCCACACATTCCTGCCTTGCCACAGGCTCAAAAGCAAAAGACTGACCAATCACAGACTGAAACTTCAGAAATAATGAGCCAAAATAAAGATTTCCTCCTCATAAATTTATTATCTCATGTATTTTGTAATACATCTGGAAAAATTACTAATGCAAATAATTGGATTTTTTTTCATATGAATTGAACAAATTATTTGTTAATAGATGAGAGGTAGAATGGGTGAGATGAAAAGAGAGTTAGTTAACACGAAATCCTTTTCTCTAAATAAATTAGTACTACAGAATATATGAGTTTTGTTTTGCTTTTAATGCTTTGAGACATGATTGGGATTCTATTTTCTTCAGACATAATGATAGTATGTATATTTAAACATAAGAAATCTTGCACATCTTGAACAAGTAGCTGAACCAATCTTTCACTAATGTCTGTAAAATTAGTTGGAATAATTTTGTGGGTATATAAAATTTTGAGGAATTCTTAGTGACTGTCTAGCTTAATGTGTATCTACACTGATTAATAAAATATTTTTTCATTTAAAAATCAATTATTTTCACTTTTTCTTAACTCTTTCATACCATTCTAAATGATTATCTGTTTCCTTCAGTGTTTCTAATTTTAGATAAATATTTGGCCTAATTTATGCATAGAATGTTAACTGTCATTAGAAAAACTTGAATATATACATGTTGATCATTTTTTAAAGTTATGTTTTTCTGTTGAGATGGAAATATTATACATCAACCATTACTGGGTATATTATGCTATTTCCTCTTAGCTACACAGCACATCAATCTATACTAAAGACATTTGAAAATCATTAGTTGATTACAAATTATTCACAATTCAAGCTCAACTAATTCAAATCTGACAAATTTTGAATAATTGTTTTGATCAGGTAAGAATATTAATCACATTGCATGACTTATTTTACTTGATTTACTAATAATGCTCAGCTATGTTTCTGATACACAAACATACACACACATGCACATGCTTGCACACATACTCACACATAGTCTGAGGGATAAATTGTCATATAAACCTAAAGACGTAGAAGTAGTAGTAGTAGTAAGGATTATTTTATTATTTTTCCCCAAATATAGATAATATTTAAAATACAAATAAATTCACTTTAGTTGCTATCATATAAAAAGAAGTAATGTTCACTATTCACCCTGTCTGATATCTATGGAAACTTTTTTTTTTTAATATTTTTTTTTAGTTGTAGATGGACACAATGTCTTTATTTTATTGCTTTGTACGTGGTGCTGAGGATCGAACTCAGGGCCTCACGCATGCAAGGCAAGCGCTCTACCACTGAGCTACAATCCCAACCCCTATGGAAACTTCTAAACTTAGGTATTATAGTTGTAAATATTCAAAAGCAAAAACTAGACAACTCTGGAAATAGAACATTTGCTAATGTCTGAGACCTGTTCCATTAGAATGACTTTTTAAAGCAGCCTTAATGATTTATGTGACTAATGCCAATGCACACTTTATTTTTTCATTCATTCTGGTAACTAAAACCTTATGAACAATTCCTACTTTTAGAAAACACAAAACTAAAACAAGTTTCATCTACTAGTACTACAACAAGTTTCTCCTTCTAAAGTATGAAAATATTCTTATGAAACGTGTAGTCAATTATGCATACACTTTCTAGAAATTTTTAAAAAGCCATCATAAGTCCTACTGAGTATTTTTTTCTTAAGTAAAACACTCCTACTAAAAAGCAAATAAAACAAACATTAAAGTTAATGGAGTTTTTCCTTATAGAGTTCTATTCATTTTGCCCATCCTGAGAGAAATTTTGAGCACAGATACTAGTATCTTTAAGAAATGTCAATGAAAAAGCTATATTGAGGAGAGGAGATAAGGTCACTACTTCTCTCTTGTTGAAAATACTAAACCTGGATACATGGTTTCTTTTTCAAAGATAAGAAGATTGAAAAATATCCAACAATGAATAGGTTAGCTAATCTGTGATCCTGGCTGCTGCTTGTCAGTCACTGTCAGTCCACCAATATTTAGTAACAAAATATAGAACACAATATATATCTTTAAATGTTTCACGTTCCTGAAAATTTATTAGAAGAGTTTTAAATATCTGACATGGTTGAAAAAACACAATTAGTGTTAACATTTTTATTGATAGAAAAATGCTTTTGGATATGCTTTCTCCTAAAATTTCTATTCTTTTGTATTAGTAAAACACCCTATAGAACTAATTTACAAAATTATAAAACATAGCATTCTTTATGTAATGAGTTATACTTTTTTCTACATATCAATTTAAATTAACACATTTAATTTATCCCACTCCTATAGTAAGATAGAATTTATCAATGTTAAAGCAAATTTGAATAAGCAGTTTTGACATTAGAATTTAAGTTAGATAGCTTCATAATGTACAGAAAAAAATAGTTTATCTAGTAATAAGTATTATTATAAATTATTAATCAGCACGTTAAATCCTGTTTAAAAATAAAAGCCAACTTTGTAGATTTTAATTTTAAAAATTTAATGAGCTATGAAAAGTGTCTGAAAGTTTTGACTCATCAAATTTAAAGTGGTTGAGAACACTTTTTGCTTTTCAATAGTATACTAATAATTCCCAAGATGAAATGTTTGGATTTCTAAAAATATTTTCAATTAAAATAGTTAATTATGAAAATGTAAAAATTGACATATTTCAAGATTTTGTTTTGATGTTTCTCTTTCTACTTGCTAAACTTTGTTCTTTCTTTACCACTTATCTTCTATCTTCTCAGTTCCTCAACTTGGCAATGATAGTGCCAAGAGAGTCCTTGAAATGTCAAATTCTCACAGTCTGTCACAGTGGTTTTATGTCATAAATGCATAGACAGCTTCTGTAAAAGGGTAGAAAGCTTGTTAGCTTCTAAAATGAGACTGTAATACTTTTTGAGAGAATTTTTACTTTGATAAAAAATTAATCATAATTTCACTTCCCCTAAAAGAGTAAATATAATGTATAATCTGTCCATAAATATTAAAATTCAGGAAGCTATAATTTGGAATTGTGGTTTATCCATAGTGTTTATTGTAGATTTTCCTAAGGAATTGCCTTCATTCTGCCATGAAAGTTTAGTTCTGTTGTCACCATAGGCATATTAATAAAGAAATTTGTTCTGACACTGCACATCTTAATATATCCTCCTGTTTATAAACACTGTTTAGGATTCCCAGCATGTTTAAATCTGAATTCTGTTTTTCAGAAAGACTTGTGTTATTAAGATGGATACACACACACACACATATACATACAATCTTAAAGTAGTATCTTAAGATACTACTTTAGCAGAAGGGGAGATAAGGAAATTTATTATTGCTCTTTAATGATTTGGGGAAAGTAAAATGAAGAGAGTAAATATTAGGGTAACTGAACAGCTAACACTTTATTGTATCTTCCGTGGTCTCCTAAAGGCAACTGCATAGTACACATCAAACAAGGATAAAAAAAACAATTATACCTTAAAAAATGACTAATAAAAATAATGTGACAACAAATCTTAAAGAAAATAAAATTCCCTTGTATTTGTTGTACACTCATGATTGATTACATACCAGGGACAACTAAAACCAATTTGGTGGTTTCCTAACAAACTGAAAGCAAGAAATCTTTTTTCTTTATTTTCTTTTATGTTTTTCTACTACATACCTTTAAGATTAATTTTATCTGGATAACAAATGACAAACAGACCAAGGTAAGTACAGGTTTTAAATTTTGAGACTGCTGATATTTTTCTCTTTATAGAGCTATAATTCACATATTATAAAAGTCACTCTTTTGAAAGTTTTAGTATACTGTTAAAATTGTACAATAATCACTACTATCTACCATATAAAACTTTTTATCACCTCAAAAGGAAATCCTGTACCAAAAGCAGACACTCTCCCATCTTCTCTGCTCCCAGTTCTAGGAAATTATCAATTTTCCTGTGTATTAATGTTTCTTGGTAAATTTTTTATATGTATTATTATCAGTAATTAGATCATTGGCTTAAGAAGTAGCCATATTTTCTTTGTATATCAATATCAAATTTTCTCAACAGCATTCTTTTATCTGTTTGACTTACTGGAATATTTTTAAAAATGGTATCCAAGAACATTAGGATTGGATTTATCTAATTTATAAGATATGAATGATATCATTGATGGAGCTACCAAACATTCATTGAAAAAATGAAACAAAAATGGTCAGGATCTACCCTTTTCTTTCCATTTTTTGGAGAATGAACATGTGTACTTTGATTACACCAGAAACCTCAGAAATCTAGAATAGTAAGTGGTTGGGTTTGTTTTAACCAAACATAATTCTATTTGAACAATATGGGATATAATTATGATGACAAAGCATCAGGACAAGTACGGTGGAGTAATTGAAGTAACAATGATTTACATGAATATGTGTTGCCCTACCACTTTTTACAGCACAAAAGATGCAAAAGCACAGAAAAAATAAGTTTGCAGTGTGAAAACATTTAGCAGTTTAAGAGCCTGAAGATGCTACCCTACAGGGGATTAAGAGTGAAACCACAGACACCATAGGGTGAAAAGAAAGTAGAGTCAGTGGCTGGTTGACACCTAGTTGCAAATAATATAATCAAGGATCTGACAGTTTTTATAGTGTATGAGTTCAGATGTAATAGGAACAAGGGAAAGATAAGTTTTATACTTAATGTCATTGACATGGTAATATGATGGATTGTTAAATTTTAGAGATACAATTTGTTGACTTTAAAGAAAGACTTTTGACTGAAATGCAACTGAAGTGAAATATTTGAAAATTCTTAAATGTTCAATTGATGTAAAAAATTAAATATTTGATATAAGCAAACGTGATGACTGAGTGTTCTTTTATCACATTCTGAGCTTAGCTTTTTTTTTTTTGGTCTGGATAAGTATAGTAATAGGTTCACTTAGAGATTTTAGATAACTTCAGATATAAATTGTCTAATGCAATCTTAAGGATTGAAGATTATGGGAACATAATCATCGACCACTGAGTCACATCTTCATTCTTATTTCGTATTTTATTTAGAGACAGGGTCTCATTGAATTGCTTAGGGCCTCACCATACCCAAGGCTGGTTGTGAACTTTCCATCTTCCTACCTCAGCCTCCCAAACTGCAGGGATTATAGGCATGTGCCACTGCACTAGGCCAGAAACATTACTTTTATAAAAAATTTGCTACATATACCTAACTTCTATAATGCTATGTGTTAGCTTTCTCTTATGTGACAAAATATCTAAGTGAATCAAATGTAAGGAAGAAAGATTAATTTTGACTGATATTCTCAGAGATTTCATTTAATGGTACTTTACTCCATTAGTTCTGGGCATATGGCAAGGCAGAACATCATGGTTTGAGTGCAAGAATAAAGGAGTCTTATTCATCTCACAACAGCTAGGAAGCAAAGGGAATAAAAGGATCTTTCAAGAACACTCCCTCCCACAAAGCTCTACCTCTTTTGTTTTACCACCTCCCATTAGTGCCATGGAGTAGGAACTAAGCCTTGTCCTTTGGAGAATATTTCATATGCAAACTATAACATGCTATTGGGAACACATTTAACATCTCTTTGTTTCACTCACTAGTTAGTAAAGAAAATAATACAATTTGCATATTTTTATGTTTAAGACATTTTTACCACCTGAAAATTAAAGTTCAGCAACTTTTGAGATTCTAACAGATAATCTTTGTAGAAGCACCTGATGGGCCATGTAAACTGTTTTGCCAAGAAAAGATATTGAGATAATTGAAAGACTCATGCGCATCCTAGCTATCAGAGCATACAAACAACATTTAAACTGTAATATTACAGTCTATGCAGTTTATTTTTTCTCTGTTGGAAAGCCTCAATACTTCTGAAGAAATTATATGACAACACATATGAAGGTTTACCTCTAGACTTTCTATTTTAATCCAGTAGTCTACAGTCTAGTGCCATTACACTAATCTGAATACTTTATATCTGAAATAAATTTTGAAATTAGAAAATGTGAGTCCTCCAATTTTTTTTCAAAATTGTTTTGACTATTTTAGTTGCTTTAGACTTCATATAAAATTTAGGATGTAATGCTATATTTCTGCTAAAAACATAGGGATATTTCATAGGGATTAAATGGAATGTTTAGATCAATTTAGGTTTTAGAGCCATCTTGTCAATATTAGGTCAACCATTTCATGAACATGGGATATCTGTTCATTAAACACTTTTAAAGATATCATCTTTTGATGGAGCATTGAAATTTAGAAATAAATGTTTAACTTGATTTCCTCTCTTTCACACCAATTCATGGCTTAAAACTGTTATTTTTCTAAGATGTTTTGTGTAACTGATGCTATAACTAATATATTTTAAAATGATATTTATTTAACTAGGTATGAATTGTCAGGAAAAAAATTGTATTTTTATAGGTATATTTTACCTGAAACTTCCCTCCCAAGAATTGGGAACTTACTTATAAAATGCAGTTTCAGAAATTATAGTAAATATTTCTCACTGGGAAGTCTGAGATTCCAGGAAAACTGAAACTCAAGAAGAGAAAAATTCACTTGATTCAATAAGTTCTAAAGTTGCAATCTGATGAAGAGTGGGTCTTGGCCATGTTTTCCAAGACTTGTAAGATAAATGTAAACAATATGGGCTTTCAGAATTATAGTATGAAATTATTTATGAAAATTTACAGAGATAATTATATGGCATAAAAATTGCTTTTGTCTCACAATAGTGAGACAGAAATGTGCAAAGTTAACTACAAAGTCCATAATGTATTAGTGCCTATAACATTCAAATGCAGACCATCAACACAAATTTATATTAGCCTTTCTGGGATGAGAATTATTGTTGGAAATTACTTATATGATCAGGGGGAAACTATGAGAAGCAAACAAAACTTGCAAAGAAGAAAAGGCAAATATTTATGTTATTTTAGTCCAATGCTGGGTTTGATTTATTTTCTGAGATGTTTACAACAATGCATGAGCAGAGGTGAATAGGTAGAATTTTGTTTGGTAAGGTGCAAACAATTTCTGTCTAGTAAAATGGATAATGGCTCAATTAAAACTCGATTTATAAGTATATAAACCATGCTTATAATTGACATTCTCATGTACAGAAAATGTACTGGAAATACTGTTATTTCCAAAGTTTTCTCTTTTATTTTTTTTAATTGACACAAAAATGTTTTTTATATTTATGAGTTCCATGAAATGTTTTGATACATACATATATATATATACACACACATATATATTTATATCATGTAATAGTCAATTCAGAATTATAGTGAGAGCTTGATAAAATTTTAAATATATTAATTACTAAAAATTATTTCAATTAATATTATGATTATAAAAGCTCTTTTAAAAAATCATCAACATGTAAGCTAGATGTAGAGAGCACTGTTTTACATGACTATATATTATTTTATACCAAATATAGATGTTATACACAAAATTGAAAGTTAAAGGTGCAAATTTCAATTACCTTCTTAGATTATTGGATTGGTTAAAATATCTAAAAACTAGTGAAGACACTTCAGAGCTATATAAAAAAAACATAGATTTTTAATTTTATTTATCACCTGTCATTGCTCTCTTAACTACATTTTAAACTATAATATTTATTTTTAAAAAGTATGTCTCATAAAAGTCATGATTTTCCCAGTTTACAAAGGCAAGTTATAATTTTGGTTTATGATAGAATAAAATTTATCTTCTGCTTGACTTCTTTTAGCAACCTCAATATCTAAAACCTTGATGAAATCTGTATGCATTTAGAAGGTTTGTTTTGCTTTCTCTGGGATTGTAAATAATGGATTAGTAATGTATAATGTATTCCTAAAAGCTAGTATTGCCTTGTTTAATACTATCTGTCAGTTATAATGATGCTGAAATAGGACTCTGTGAAAGGGAACATTCGAGAGTATACTACTGTGCAAGGTGAATGTGAATAAATCTGTGACAATTTCCCATTTGTTTCAGTTTTCAAATACAGTTATGTTTTGTCAGTACCTCAAAACGGTAGCCAAGAATATAAATTATTTTGCTTGAGAGTTTTTGAACATCCTCATATATAGATGGATTTTTTGAGGTTATTTTAGATAACATTAAAGAAAATTTACTGTGATTTTCATAATCAAATATACTAAAAGAATTGTAGGCTACATATTGTGTGAGAATCTTTGTGCCTAATTACACAAATTTTTAAGTGAAAAACTATCTGAATTTTTTGATTTTGAATAGTTCTAAAATCTTTTTCAGCACAGAAATTCTGGTAACATTTAACATTCAGTTGGAACCAGCAAATGAATACATTTGTTTTACTGACCAAGTTCTCAAAATAAGAATAAGAAATATATTTGGGTAGATGTACAGTGTCCACTAACTGATTGAGAAATCATAATCCAATTACTCTAAATTCAGATGGGCCCTCAGAATGCAATTATAATCATTGATTTTTTCTATCATCAAAAGAGGGGTACTTTGGTGAGTCCTCTTCTATTAATTGGTAAAGTAGAAAGTGAATTATAATAAGTTAATTAAGGAAATGTATTAGAATGATAATACCTCCTATTCATTCTATTTGGGTCTAAATTGCCAAATACTTATAAATTTTAGTTTATTCATCCATCAATTACAATAGTGTCACAACTAATATTTTTCTTCCCTTTTTCATTCATGGATTCAGTGTCTTTGTGTAAATTCAATCATTTTTTAAAATAACATTTTAAATATGTTAAATAAGACTTTAAATTTGTTAAATATGCCTTGTTATAATTTGATTTGAAATTCACTAGGTAAAAATGACATTTTCAGAATTAAATTCCTTTTAAGATCATTCTGATTAAGAATTGTTAATGACTGAATACATACACTAGTAAATCTAAATATTTTGGATTTACTTTTACACATTAAAGTTGAAAATATTCACATATATAGACAGATAGATATTTATCAGAAATTTAAGAAAAATATATAAGCATAGTTTTCTCCCAAATACTCATACTTATATTCATATTTTTTACAAATAATTTTGAATATAGAAGGATTTATTAGAGTTTTTTAATGATTTGATTTTTATGTCACATTTTGTTAAAAGGGTAGCAATAAAAACAACACTAGTCGTAATAATACTAACAGTATTGTTGGTGTTTTCAATGTGCCAAGGTATTGTTCAAATTGTTTTATTTGAACCAGTTCATTATATAATTTGGTTAATTTCTAGGCATATACTACAGTAAATGTTGTAATATTTGTAATAAAAAAGAATCCTCATTATATAAGAATAAAATAATTTGCCTGTTTCTGGCAAAAAAAAAAAATTGGTAACTCAGTAAGACATGGTTTCTTGAAACCTGTAGATTCTAAGGAAATGAATGTCTAGGTCAGGTTCTTGGACATAACCCCTAAGTTCTTGGAATAGCCTAAGAGTGTTTTGGGGTATCTGAGACCTTGAATCATATTTTATCAATTGACCAGATAAGATTGTTTAAGAATGTGACTTACCTGTGCTAGTTGATGTCAGGAAGGCAGAAATAACATGTAAGCTAGTTTTTCTGGCTTATAAAACTTAACATGTGTTGTCATTCATCATTGCTGAATTAAGCAAATCTTCACACAACTCCTCTTTATGGTTACAGCTGTAGGCTTGTTCTTGAATTTTTCTGGATTTCACTTCAAGCACCTTTTCCCTTATATATCTTTACTTTAATAAACCATATACATGAGTATAATATGTTTTTTGGCTACTATCAGCACATCCCAAGAATAAAATAGCCTAAGGATGGTCTTAGAGATAGGCAACATAATTGCATAACCAGAAAATATGAAAACCAG
Organism: Geosciurus inauris; assembly: GCA_004024805.1. Taxonomy (NCBI): domain Eukaryota; kingdom Metazoa; phylum Chordata; class Mammalia; order Rodentia; family Sciuridae; genus Geosciurus; species Geosciurus inauris. Next base: position 124,141 of record PVHX01002459.1, read on the forward strand.
AATTTGGTCAGACTTTAAAATCTCTAATCTTAACAAATTTGACATTCTATCAATACACTCTAGTATATATAAAATTAGTCTTATAAGAAGCTTTTAGTTAATGAATAGCTGTATATTTTCAATAATTTGATGAATGCAAATATGCTAAAGTTAGAATGACTATGACAATTGTTTCAACTGTTAAATACAAATTCATTACACGCTAATTAAAAAATATAGGTCATTGAAGATTTACTTTTATTAACTATTTTCATATATATATATATTTGGTACCAAGGATTGAACAGAAGGGCACTTAATCACCATATCTCTAGCCCTTTTTATATTTTATTTTGAAACAGGCTTGTGCTAAGTTATTTAGAGCCTCTCTAAACTACTGAGGCTGGTTTTGAACTCGCAATCTTCTTGCCTCAGATTCCCAAGGGGCTGGGATTATAGGTGTGTGCCATTGCACCCAGCCTGTTTCATATATTTGATTTACTTTTTGAATAAAAAGTGTATGTTTAAAATGTATAACATTATGCCCTGATATACAGATACCAAGTGAACTGATTACCACAATGAAACAAATTGCAGTCCCTCTCTCCACATATTCTTGTTGGTGCAAATGCTTCACATCTACTTTGTTAGTAAATTTTGTTCATATTACAATAATGTAAACTGTAATAATCATTCTATACATTAGAATGTATAGAATTTATAGGTTTATTTATCATACACATATATAACTTTTTTTTTGCCTTCTGACTGCCATTTTCCTATTATACTCCCTTCCTCACCCCTGGTATCTATCATTTTATTCTGTTTCTATGTATTCTGCTTTTTGTAGATTCCACATATACAATCATGCAATATTGTTCTTTCTTTTACAATATTGTTCTTTGTGTTTGGATTTTATTTTACTTAGCATATCTTTCATGTTGCAGCAAAAGTAAGGATCTCATTTTTTTTAATGCTGAAGAATATTCGTGTGTGTGTATGTGTGTGTGTGTGTGTGTTTCATGGTTTGAATATGGAATGTTGCCACAAAAGTTCATGAGTTGAAAGCATGTGTCCTATTGCACCAAGATTCTGAGGTGGGGCTTTTAGACAATAAACAAATTGTCAGTACTGCTAATCCCAACAGTGGATAATTCCACTTGAGAGATTGATAATTTTAATGGATTACTGGGTAGTAACTGTAGGCAAGTGGGGCATGACTGGAAGAATTAAGTAACCTGGGGCATGATTTTGGGGATTATCTCTCTGTCCCTGCCCCTTCCCCCTGCCCCTGTTTCTAGACTGCCATGATCTGAATAGTTTTCCTCTGCTGTACACTTCTGCTGTGAAGCTACTGCCTTGGAGCCAGCCAACCATGGACTAAGGCTCTTAAGCCATTAGTCAAAATCAATCTTTCCTCCTCTAAATTGCTCTTGTAAGATCCTTTGATCACAGTGACAAAACACTTACTAAAACAATATAATTCACAATTTATTAATTGATTCATCTTTGGAAACTGTAAGATACACACACACATACATATGTGTATATATATATATATGTATACACACACACATACATACATACATGGGGGACATCTTATTTTACCTGTTTAAGATATGTGGGGGCTTCCATTTTAGCGTATTTTGTGTCCCTTCAGTTTTAAAGAATTTTGAGACTCTTCTTTATAAAGAGTCTTAAGACCTTCTCCAACATAGCTTTGAGAATTATAATCCATAAAACTCTAAAAATCAGGTTCTAGTTCCAAGTTTACCATTTCACTATTTATGCAGGAAAATTCCCACAGGAGAAAACTCATTAGAGTAGATTAGCTTTACACTTTGGAATTTTCCAGACTACAATTTTCCAAATCTGACTAGATATTATCATAGATAAAATAATCCCTCGAAATCCTACTTTCATATCTATGTCCCCAAATAGAGAACTTTTAAATATATTATAACAGGGAAAAAGGGAATTAAGGTAGTAGATGTAACTGAAGTTGCTAATCAAGCAACCTTAAAGAAATTACCATAGATTATCTGGTAGGCTCAATGTAATCATAGGATACTTCAATCTGAAAGAGGTTGGCAGAAGAGAAGGTCCAAGGAATGTGATTGGGGAAGAATATATACTCTTGCTGGCTTTGAAGATGGAGGAAGTGAGACACAAGCCAACAAATGTGGAAAAGGACACAAAATGAATTCTCCCTTAAAATTCCACAAAATAATTCAGTTCCATTGGCACCTTGATTTTAGACTTACCAGACCCATTTCAGACTTCTGAACTAGAGAAGTATAGGACAGTCAATGTATGTTGATTTAAGATATACATTTAGGGTCTTTTCTCCTTTTTTTTTTTTTTGCTTAGAAATTATGGAAGCATGTCCAATGGAAATTTGTTTATGAATTGTATCAGAAAGTTTCAAATAGTTATAGTAAAGATAGCACTTATACTTTGTCATGTACTTTGACTTCCACTGAAGTCTTATGGGAATGACACCTCAAGGAATTCACTTAATTTAGATTTCCATGTGTGTTAGGAATTGACTATGAAGTGTCCCTCAAAAACTCCTTTGTTAGTTCAAGAATATTCGGAGATGAAGTGATTATATTATGAGAGCTCTGTTCTAATTGGTCCAGTAGAGTATTGCAGTTTCTCAAAAAATTAAAAATAGGGTTAACATGTGATATAAAATTCCCACTTCTGGGTATATATCACAATGAATTGAAGTTGGTACGTTGAAGAGATATCTGTATTCCCATGTTTATTTCACCATTATTTACAATAGCCAAGATACAGAAGCAGTCTGACTGATCATGAGCAAATAGAGAAAACACACACACACACACCATGGAATAATATATGGCCTCAAAAACAAATAACTTCAATTTGTGACAACTTGCACAGAACTGAAAAAATCCAGGTACAGGAGGAAAAACAGCATATGAGTTCACTTATATGTGAAATCTAGAACAGTTGATACCATAGAAACAGTAGAAAAGTAATTACAAGATTCTGGAGGTTGTGGAAAGATGAGGAGAGGAAAGATATTAAAGCATGCACAGTTTTAGTTAAACTTGATAAATAAGTTTTAGTGATCTATTGTTCTCAATGTTGGCCACAGTTAATAGCAATGTAGTGTACATTTTGAAATTTCCAAAATGGATTTGTAACACTGTCACCACAAAATGGCTATAAATTGGTAAGATAGATATGTTAATTAGTTTGACATAATCTATAATGCATACATAGATCAAAGCATAAAATTATAATCCATAAATGTATATGATTATTATTTGTCAAATAAAAATAGATAAATAAAAAAATAGAGCATGAGAAGATAATTTACGTTTCTTCTTAGTATGTGATCTATACAACCCCTCAATCGATTAGATGATTCTGGTCCCCACTGTGAGCATGAATCTTTTCATTCATTTTATCCATTCAAATGCTTATCTTTTCAGGAAGTACCCCAACAAATATACCCAGAAACAATGCTTTACTTGCTATGTGGCACCCATTAGTCCAATTAAGTTGACACATAAAATTAAGTATCACAATACTTTATTGTTTCTCAAATAATTTTATTAAGATTTAATTCACAAACTACCAATACATATTTGCCAAATTTTGAAACTATCACCATTATCTAGTTCCATAGTATTTTTATCACTCCCCAAAACCTACATCCAATAGCAACTAATATTCCATTTGGTTCCTGGTAATGATTAATTCACATTTTGTCCCTATAGATTCACCTATTATGAACATTCCTTATACATAGACTATTATATTATGTGGTTCATTTTTTGTGGCATCTTTCACTTAGCATATCTTTTCAAGGCTCATTTCCTGATGTAACATATAAGTACTCTATTTTATACTCTTTTAAAAATATTTTTAGATGTTAATGAACCTTTATTTTATTCATTTATTTATAAGCAGTGCTGAGAATTGAACCCAATGCCTCACACATGCTAGGCAAATGCTCTACCACTGAGCCACAACCTCAGCCCAGTACTCTAATATTTTTTATGCAAGAATAATATTGCTTTGTATGAACATTGGCACATTTTATTCATTCAGTTGATAAAAATTTGGAATGTTTTTACTTTTTTGGTATTTCAAAGGCTACGTGGGTTTTAGGCATCATAGCTAGGGAATAATAACACAAGATCACAAAGACTTCTATGTTTTCTTATAAGACCTGTATGATTATGGTGCTTAAATTGAGATCTGTGATCCATTTTGAGTGAATTTTTGTACATTGTGAAGAAGGTGTCCAACTCCATCATTTGGCATATGAAAATCTGGTTTGTTGACATCATTTATTAAATAAACTAATCTTTGTGCCATGGAAGGTTTTATTATGAATAATTCACTTATCTAAAAATAAACAGTGAACATTTTGAAGTATTATAACTCATGCTGTACATCATTACACCCCATTGGTATATTTACCATATACACATATGACTATCTAGAAGTGAATATTGATTTAAGTATTAAATTTTAGTCAGTAGTTGGTAAAGTTTTTATGATAATTTGAAATTTAGAGACTACGTATATTAGTTAAGAGAAATCACTTATTTTCTACCAAATAACTGGCTTCTTTCTAATTTGCTATGTACCCATAACAAGCCCTCAAACCACTAAAGTCAATGTAGAATATATCTAGATAACTATGAAAACCTCAACAAATTTACAGACAATAAAATATATTTTTCATATATAAAATACAAACTATGATACAAAAATAAGATTCTTTGTAATATTGTTTCTGAAATGAGACAATTTCTAGAAGAAACAAGGATGCTAATTAAGAATAAAATATTTCTGAATGTTTTTTCAACTTTTGTGATTTAAACTCATTGGAAAATATAGTAAAAAGGAAAATTTATACACATTTTCACATTACACAAAGGCAATAAATAATCAGAAGTTATTTCTCACAGAGAAAAACTGTATTGTCTAAATATTTATTTTCTATTGACATTATTTTTAAATTAAAATGATTTGTTACAATTAGTTTTAAATGACTGTCTTTTGTCATATTAGTATTTTTTCTTTTTTATCAAAGAAATCTTTGTATCTATACATTATTATGTGTATACATTATTATATGTATAATCCTTGACTATGATCATATGTAAATCTACATCGAGTGGAAAAGAAGATGAAATCAAATCCATTTCATTCTTTTTCTATGACATCATTTAAATATTTGATTTTAATGTTAAATTTTGCTACATCATATGTAGTTGTAATTTTCTTATTTTCTTTATGACAGTTATCTCCACTAGTGCTTTTAATGTTGCTATGAATTATGAAAAATATGGGAAAAATCACTTAGAAAGTAAAAGTACTTTTAAACATTATACAGGTTTTCCAGGCTTCTAAGCACAATTAACCAAATAGAAACACTAACTGCTGTATTTAAAGTTCTACTCAGGGATTTATGAAATCTGGACACACAATTATATATAGTACCCAATTGCTCAATAGGTAAGAATAATTAATTGTTGGCCCAAAATTCACATTCACTTTTTTCTGAGTGTGAGATGTGTACTGAACACCAAGTTACCTGAATAAATAACCTCTTTAACTCAATTTTTTCATATTTCTCACTTTCAAAACCTCTCTGTTGACATGTATGGATGTTCACATTCTTCTCTTGGGTATACAGATGCCTATAAGGGTGGCCATTTGTTCTGTAAACTTCTGTTGGGATTCTGTTTTCCTTTCATTAAATTGGTAAATGTCTACAAATTATAGATATGGAATTTAATTTACTCCAGGCTATAGGGAAAGATAAACACTTTGATTAACCTAGGCAAATCTAGAAAATGTAAGAAAACATCAAAAATGAGTTAGTACTGGTCATTATATACTTCAGGAAAAAGTATGATTCAAAGTGACAAGACAATAATTTTCCCAAGCATCCTGAAACCTTAGATTTCTTAGCTTGAACACACCTCTCTTGGGGGATGAAACTGAGATATGGATGAAGTATAGTGAAACACATAATATACTACTGCAGGCTCACTAATGTATATTTATTTATACAGGGAAGAAAGAGAGAATTGAAGCAGAAAAAAAGGAGACGGTACTGTATTTTAAGTATTCTTCATAAGCAAAATTTCCTTGATTGATTCTTTGAATTTTATCTCAGCTTTTGTGATTATTCCCAACTATTTGAAGTACTTAGAAAGAAAATGAGGGTAGATACAGAATTGAAGAGTATGAAACAATTTTCTGTAAAGATCAGAGGAAAGATTAATATATATTACCACCATCTAGTTTGGCATATCCAACAATAACGAAGTCCTATTGAGTGTAATTATCTTGTTTCAAGAAGTCGTGCACTTTTCTGCAGTTTAGTTAAAAGCTATAACTTTTTAAATATTTATTCGATGTCAGACACAATGCTAAGGGCTTTACATGAATTATTTTTTTCTACCTTGGAAATAAATATTTAAGACAGGAGCTAAAGTTATCTTCTGTTTACATATAAATGCAGTAGATCTTACATAAAACAGAAGAATTATCCAAGGTCATAGAATTAGTCAAAGAATTTGTGGGTACTTTTTCTCAAGATTGTTTTTTTTAATATATTTATTTTTTAGTTGTAGGTGGACAGAATATCTTTATTTTATTTTTATGTGGTGCTGAGGATCGAACCCACTGCCTCACGCGTGCTAGGCGAGCACGCTACCACTGCACCATAACCCCAGCCCCTCAAGATTGGTTTTTTTATGAAGACATTTCCCTTTAATTCCATATTCATGTACATCTGTTCTCCATAAATGGCCTTAGTTTGGATCTTTGACTTTATTTTAAAAGAAAAATTGTATTGTTTCATAAAGAATGTCGGTTGATAAAGAAAAGTCACATGTATAAACATTACTTTAAGCATGTCAAAAATGTTGAACATTGGGCTAAGGCTGTAGCTCAGTGGTAGAGCACTTGCCTCCCAAGTGTGAAGCACTGGGTTCAATCCTCAGCACCACATTAAAAGAAAGAAATAAATAAAGCTATTGTGTGTCCATTTACAACTAAAAAATATTTTAAAAATTTGAACATTGTTTTTGAACATAAGTATAGTTAAAAGGAATTGATAAACCAGAATCTAATCCTGTATGTGTTAAAACAACAAAAGTTTCTTAAAACATTGATCTGCTTATTTATTGAGATAATTTCTTGTGTCTACTTGGTTTTATTACTTAGAGAAGTTAAGTCTTAAAAGAATTAGGGTTTATACCTGTCTTGTTTTAAAGTCTTTTAAAAGATTGCTTTATAACTCTGCTTAAATAAACACCTACATTACAGAGTCTAAATTTCATTTTAAAGGTTAAAGCTAAATTAACATATACAGGACATCTGTATAATTGTGATGCTAATTATTATTGGCTCCTTTGTGTACTGGATTTATTCATGTTCTCCAAGTATACAAGTCTTTTAAAATATAAAGTGTAGGAGCACTTTACCAAGATAGTGCTCTCCAAATTAAAATTGCTTGAAACAATTAAAAAAAGGAATAGAATTCAAATACTTAGACATTTCAACTTCAATTAGCCTAGATTTTGATATTTTTTAACTTTCGATTTACTTTTGTTTCTCAAAAGTAATTATCCCATTTTAATTTTACTGGACTTTGGAAATGATCAACATGTGACAAAACATTTTTATGGTAAACCAGCCTATTTTTCTGTTATGTGTTGAATGTGTTATATAAAATAAACATTGCAGCATTTTAAAAAAATATACCCATGTTTCTATAAATATGATGTAATGATTTGATAGGATGATAGGATCAAGAATACTAGCATATATTTGTTTTATTAATGAGCAGGTAGTTGATCACTTACAATTATTGCTAAAAGGAGGAGAGTCCTGCATGTTCTCCACTAGTAGCAGAGTCAGTGTTCACACCACACCGTTTTCCTCTCTCTCTCTTTCTCTATCTCATCCTTATCTGTCTCCTTTTTTTCCTGGACACTGCATATCTATTGATCTGTTCTCAGGCATATTTTTCTACACATAATTTTCTATCCCTTATTCAAATCAGAGTATATATTTCATTAATGTAAAATCTTGGGTTTGATTACTTTGAATGTTAGTACAGTAACATGTTCTTAATTGGTAATAGGATCAGTCAGGGTAAGTTATGTTTCTGCTCAGATTTAAATAATCTTGTCTTTTCCAGTTTGATTAACTGCCCAACATCTTACAACTACTAAACAAATTGTAATTAACTTTAATGTTATAGTCAGAATCAGTTAAATCTTTGTGAATCCACATTTAAATTATTTCAACATGAAGGTATCATTTAATGTACTTGATCAGTAACAAGCTATATTAGGGAACTGATAACCTCACAATGACCACTATATTTGGGAACTGATAACCTTAACAAGACTGACTAGAATCTTCAAATATATTTCTAGGACTACTTTTTAATTTAAATATTTTAAATACTATTAAACATTATATTAACAAAGGGATAATCAGGAGTTTGAATAAAAATAATTTTAGTTTGTGATAAAATTGTAAATCTTGAACATGAATAAGTTTCATCTTATATTTGCTCAAAGTGCATCTTAGGTGACAAGATTGTACTAATTTATGATACAGAGTTTTATGTCTTTTGTCTCTTGCTCTTTTTCTATTTTTCTCTACTATTATTTGTTTATTAATCCCAAGACCTAGTTTTAATTTAATGTGTTTATTGTATCTATATCTACTTTTTGTTCCTATTCTGTACATGTTTTCCAGGTTTTTTAAATGTCCTTTTGTGGAAAATCCATATCCTTTGAGGGAAGGAAAAAACAATGCCTTTCATTTTGCCCTAATGTGATTAAGATGATTTAAAAAAAAAAAAAAAAAAACAGATTGTATGTGTAGTGACTGCCCCACCAGTCACTTGGAAATGAAAATGGAAACTTATATAACTGTTTTTGACTGTACTAAGAGAGAGTTGAATCTCCCTGTTGATATTAAAAAAAACCAAATCCACATGGGAAAAATGAAATAAATAAAGATATCAAAGAGAACTCCATTTCAGAAAATCAGATTTAAAATGGTATGCAGCATAGGAATTAATTCTAATCCAATCTACATACCTTCAATAAATTGCAAAGAGATTATCTCTCAAGCAATGTAAATATACAATGTTAATAGCTGAGAGATATATAAACCATATTAACATGTCCAAGAGACACTGAAACTTTCACAATAATTAAATAAGAAGATTATGACCTCAGTATCATTGAAAAAGGGATTGAGAGAAAGTTGTATGCATACATATATATGTAAAATATAGTTCTTTCCTAGATGAGGAGTTTGTAAATATAGGTGTGAGATATGAGAGACAAGATCTTATTATTTACTGTAATATTTAGTATAGTGCTAGTACCAAATAGATGTTTTAAAATATCTGGGAAAATTGAGTAAATAAAAGGAATTATGGCAATCATGAGTTTACCGACATTTACCTGCTGTTTTAGACAACCAAATTCAGTTAGCTTTACTCTAGAACAGATAAGTCATTACAGTTTGGTGTAATTCTGCAGACCCATTTTTGCCCTTGAGTACAACATGTTCTGCAAATAGATAAAAGGAGGCCACTTACTGGAGCAGTCAACTGTGTGCACTAGATTATCTGAAATATTTTGGTAAAGAAAACCAGAGCCTGGCAGCTGTCAAAGCAGTAAGAACATATTTCACAAGAAATATTGTAAAAAAGGAAAATAAATAGTGTAGAACTGGGCTCAATTTCTCATACAAGAACAAGGGGGGATTTTCAGCCTAGTGGCTGATTTTGGGGGGTGTAGGGGTTATTGTCAGTGGATGGAGAGTCACTAAGAGAAGATATCAAGTAGGAGGACTCCTGATAAACTGACTTAACAAGATTCTTTCTGAAGGCAGGCCAGTATAATCAGATTATCAAGGGTTGAAATTTTCTTTATACACATTTAGGAAAATTCCTGTCCAACTGGATGATGCAAGCTCAACAAGGACGTGTCAAGGGTAAGACCTAGTTGAAAATAGGGCTCAGAGAAGCCTGTCTCATTTTCTCATATTTAGTCAAGGATAGAGTCTTTGTCAATATGTGTCAATATGTGCATAAAGATGTAAACAAATGAAAATAAAGGAAGAAAATTAAATCACACCTAAACATTATTTAAGTAAAATAAAAATGTATATGTGTGTGTATATATTTATATTTCTAAATATTCAAAAATATTTAGAATCTACCCACTTTCAGAATGGACAGATAAATGGAAATAATCAAATAAAATAAAGTTTTTCAGGGACAAAAAAACTATATTATTTCTCATTTGTATTATACAAAATATTTCATTTCTGGATAAACAATGTAATGCTATATATTTACACATGGAGTAATGTAAGGGAAATTTTAAAGAAAATAATGCTCTATTATAGAATTTTCATTGTAATTGAACATGCTCATTTATTTGTGGTTAACCAGCAAATTAACATCTTTTCTCTTTTCAGGGTAGTTTCTGTATTTAAAAATCTAAGATCAGTTTGTGAAACAGTTGTTTCCTACATATTTTTTATAGTTTTTAAAATGGACTTTCCTTTAATCTTATAGTTCTTGATTCTTGATATATTGAGTCTATTTTTTTTAATGTTGTATAAGACTAAAATGGCCTGAACAAGTTCATTCCCTTAATCTGAACTCCTAGTCTAGCTGTATACATCTATATTCAAGGTCATCTCCACCAAACCAATAGAAATTATAACCTCATCTCTGTTTATAAATAGATTAAATAATATTGACCATCTTGAGTATTTTCTATTTCACATTTAATCTCTTTTACTTTATTACCTTTGTGACAGTTCCAATAATTATACAGTAAATAAAATTTAAGGTACATAAAAGCAAATTTGAGGCTGCAGTTTATTTTATTTTTTTCCCTAAAGTGTCAGGCTCACGGATTTATTTATAGCATTAAGGCTGAGAAGCATTAGGCTCCTAAGTACTTAGAGTGGCATCAATGAAGAAAATTATTCAGGAGATTATTGGAAAAGGATTAGTGGTAAAATTAAGCAAGCCTCTGTGCTTCTGTATGTGCTTGATTACTCTGCACTTTTGACTGCCTGAATGACAAAGATAACCCCAGCACTGTGCTGTGTTTTATGATGCCATTGAGTGATTCAGAGTTCTTTTTTTTTCTCCCAACAGCAGTGAGTAATAAAGAGAATGATTACTTTATGGATTTTTTTCACCTGCACAAAAATTTTGTAAAAAATAGATTAGTATATATAATCTTTTTTTAGTACAGTCAGCAGTTTTACACAGATAGTTATAGGGTTGTAAACTTTTAAAACAGCAATGCTATTTAATAGAGTTGCCATTTAAATCCAGTATCTGGAAATATTTCACATCATTCTACTTTTATCTCTCCGGAAAATAATTCTCAAACATCTGCTACCAAAAAAGCCAAACTATTATTAGATGAGCTCGAAGCAACTTCCTGTGTGGTAGAAATGAAAATCAAACAATCTACTTTACATCATATGCAGAAAACAGCACGGCTTACAGTATTGATTTTCTTAATCTTGTCCTGCTACTATAACAAAATATCACAGACTGTGTAATTTATAAAGAATAGAAATGTTTCTCACCATTCAAGAGGCTGGGAAGTCAAAGTTCAAGGCCCCAACATTTTCAGTGTTTCTGCTTCCAAGATGGCACCTTGAATGCTGCTTTCTCTGGAGGAAGTGAATGCTGGGTTCTCCTGTAGCAAAGAGGGAAAGAGCAGCTGGGCCTACTTAGTGCTTTCTAACCCTTTTATAAGGGAAGAGCCCCAGGGCGAGTCTTTCTGCAAAGGCCTCACCTTTTAATATTGTAACATAGGGAATTAAATTTCAATGTAAATTTTGGAGGGGGCACAAATCTGTAAACCATAACACTGATTAGTTCATGTCTGCATATTTTTTTTTCCCATAGTGGAGATTAGCCTAGTATTGCTTTACCACTAAGCTACATACCCAATCCTTCTTAGTTTTTGTTTTGAGACAGGGTATCAATATGTGGCTAAGGTTGCCCTTGAATTTGTGACCTCCTGCCTCAGCATCCTGAGTAGCTGAGATTATAGAAATGTAACATGTACCTGGCATACACATATTCGTTAGTTGTGCTAATTGTTATTGATATTTAAGATGGATGAATTCCATGTGTGTGTTACCTTTTCATTGCTACTACCAAAATACCTGACATAAACAAATTAAAGGGCAGAAAGTTTATTTTGGCTCTTGGTTTAGGGGGTTTCATTACACAATTAGCTGGTTCCAAGGCAAAAACATCATGGTGAAAGGACATGGATAGGAAAACTGCTCAGCTCATGGTAGTTAGGAGGCAGAGAGAAAGAAAGGGGCTGGGGACAAAAAAATACCTTTTCAGGACATACCCCAGTGACTTCCTCAAAACCTGCCTCAACACCTATAATTTCTACCACCACTGAGAAGTCCATTCAGCTATCAATGAATTAATGCACTGATAAGATCAGAATTTTCATGGTGAGATCAGAGTCCTCATGATCCAATCAGTTCCCTAAATTCCTACTTCTGTACATTGTTGCATTTGTACCAAAGCTCCAAAACATGAAACTCTGGGGACATTCCAGATCCAAACCATAGGGATCATGGTTAGGGATAGATATAGAGATGCTCATCTCACAATGCAAAATACATTCTGTTTTCAAGAGTCTCTATAGTCTTAATTTTCCTAGCATTGCCAAAACTCCAAGCCCAGTCTCCCCTGAGACTCAAAGCAAACTTTTAGCTATGATCCTATATATCAAAATGCCACACTTCCTATGTATGATGGCAAAGTAAAACTTCACATTTCCAAAGGAAATAATAGGGTCATATAATGAAAATCTTGGACCATGGTAATATTGAAATCCAGTAGGAAAAATATGAAATCCCCTAGCTCACTGTCCAGTGTTTGGAACATATGGTGTTGATTTGTAAACCCCCAAAGGCTTGGCAGCCTTGTTCCTGTGAACTTTCTTGCTCAGCCCCCATGGACTTTCTCTTGGGCTGGATCTGCTTTCCTCAGCACACATTCCAAGTTCCTGTTCCTGGCATCTCTAACTTCTAGGGGTCTCTATTGTAGTTTTAGTTTCACTATCAGCTGCATATATTGCCCTCTCCAGGGCTGCCTGCAGGATTCTGATCCTGGCGTAAATTGAATAGTCTCCACTCAGGTGTTCCTTGAAACCTTAGCAAAAGCTTTCATAACACTATAAAAATTTGTATTTTTATTAAATACATACATAAAAATATGTATTTTATTAAATACATATTGTATTAAATATATTAATAAACATGTATTTTTAAATTAAATACATATTTAATTTAATACAAATTAAATACATATTTTTATTAAATACATATTTTATTAAATACATATGTATTTTTATTAAATACATATTTAAAAAATATGTATTTTTATTAAATACACATTGTCCCTTTTGTACATATAAGATATAGATTTGTATAAATTGAATGTTATAATAAAAATCTGATACAACATAGCATAAATAAGTAAACAAAAGCTAGATATATATCATTAAAATTCTAGATTTTATCATTTGTGTCATAGCTCATCATTATTTTAATGTTTATCAATGATACTACGTATCTTACTTAGTATTATTCCTTCATTACTGTTTTCTTTTCATTCATTTATTGAGAAAATCCAGACTTACAAAGTTTCACACAAATGACTGTCATCATATTTTCCAGCCAGAGCTCATGTACTCTGAATCTAAGTTCACTACAGAGATTTTTTCTTTCAAACTTATTAAGAGCTAACATTAAAGAGAACCAAATCAGCAACTGTTCCTAGTGATTTACATGTTATCATTTGCTAAGGATTTATATAGCTACCTCAAACAGGAAAAAAAACCAAAATGGGCATACAAAGGATTTCAGTGTAGGTATTCTAGGGTTTATGTCCAATTTTCTTGAATATTGACATTTTTTCTAATGCTTGTTGAAGTCTCTAGTCCTCCAAGTGTCCTTTCAATATTCCCTGTGTGAAGAGCAGTCATTGTGCCTGACACATTATTGCTTCAAACAAAATTATAAAACTTCTAATAGTGGTATAGAAAAACAGATATATGCATTTGTTGTCAAAAGCTTGGTCTTTGTCCCAGATGCCAATCCATTAACAAGGACACAGTTTTGAGAAAAAGGAAAAAGACAGTTTATTGCTTTGCTAGCAAAGGAAAAACAGGGTACTCCTGTCCCAAAGGCTGTGATTCTGCCCATCAGCAGGAACAGGGCTTTTAAAAAGATGATTCAGAGAAAATGAGATTAGAGAGGAAAGATCAAGAAGGAAAAGATCAGGGAGAAGATCAGGGAGGAGAAGGTTAGAGAAGAGAAGTTCACGGAGGAGAAGGCTGAGAAAAAGAAAAAAAACATAAGTTTCAAAGTGACAAGGGATGTGGTCAAAGCATCAAGTGAACCCGTTACACATTCATGTAGCAATGTCTGACATTTATTGGCTCATTTAATCCTCAGGTCAACCTCATAAATAAGTGCTAATAGAATCCTCATTTTACAAAGAAGGTAACTGAGGAAGAAAGAGATAAAATAACAAAAATTCACAAAGTCTACTTATCATTTTTCCTCCATGCATATTCTCTTTTAGATCTATATTATTGGCTGCTGCTAAATTCATTGATATACTCTCAGATAAGCTTTTCTTTACAGTCATGAGTAATGTTCTTTAAAATTTTTCCATATTTCATTCATTCAATCTTAGTACGTGTGTGCTAATATGTTAATAACTGAATTAGATTTAATACAGGCATATTGAATATTGTTGCTGTCAGAAGAGGAAGGACATCAACACGGAAAGAATCATCACTACAATTAGGGAGCTATTATATACTCACCAATGACAGATTATATAGCATAGGACAAATGTAGATCAAATGGGAGAATCAACCTGAAGTAATTATATGCCAACAAGAGAGCCTGGAAATACCAACAGTGAGAAGAAATGGACGTGTGTGGGAGATATAGGGAAGACAGAGTAAGGACAATACTGAGAGAGGTCCTGGAAGGTTCCCCCTAGTTAACCCACAAAAACATTAAACCTGCTTACCAAGGAAGTTAAAATTTTTGTGAATTATTTTCTTAGTTATTCTCTCATCCTATATTTTAACTCTAATGACATTAAATAGTCTTTCATTCTTTCTTTCTTTTTTAAACAGAAATAAGGAAAGTATAGGAAGAAACAGAAACCAGCCACAATGACTTCTTCAAGAGACAGGCGGCTGCCATCTACAGTGGAAATGATGCCAACTAGTGATGAAAAAGTTATTAGTATGAAAGTATAAGTGAAAAGAACTTAGAATGGACGACTCAGTTTCTGAAATGAGACGTGTTTCAGGAGTTAAGCTGTTTTATACAAGTGAACAGAACACTACGTAGTGGCATGCAAAAAGCATTTCTTACAAAATAAAAACTTTAGAGGGCGGTGAGAGACAAAACAAATGTCTTATTTTACGATATTGTGGTTAATCAATATTCAAGTTGAGATTTATTTACTTTACTATTTAATTTCATAAAGTATTAAATTTATCAAACATTTTATTTGTTGTAGAATTTATCTTATTGTGCTTGTAGTTGATGTTTTAATTATAATGTTCATTGCAGAACTGGAGTTCAGTTTTTCAAATTTTCACACACTGTTCTTTACTTTCTCCCATTGTACTCAAATTGAAAATCAATTACCCTTCCAGTAACCTGATAAGCAATCAACTTCAATAAATTCAAAATATTTTTTTGTTTTGATTTATGATTATTATAAAAACTCTTTCGTTTATTATTTTTATCTAGATTGTATTTTCTCTCGAGTTTTAAAACATAGGTGAAAGTAAGATTTGTTACATTTTCATTTATCCAGCAGAAACTTTTAGGCAGTTAGATTTTTCTGATTTTTTTCCTTGTCAATCAATATATCAAGGGGCTTGAAATATAGCACATAGAGGGTGAACACAGTAACATAATGTGGCACTGGAAGAAAACTTTTTTATATTTTAAATGCACTTATTAGATCTTTATCTTTAGCAATATTTTTTTTTTCTATTTTGTCAGCTATTGGGAGGCTTTATTGTTATTCATTGTGGTTACCATTTTTATTTACCTTTTACTTTTTTATGTTTTAAACCTATGTTGCTTCGTGCACAGATTTAGTTTGAAAAATCGTATATGAACAGACAGTATTGTCACTATAAAATTAACTATGAAATGTCCTTTATTTGTATGTCTACCAAGGCTTCTTGCCTTGTAGAACTCTCTGCTTGGTATGATGGTTGAACCAGCTGTCTTTTTATTAGTATTTGATGGTATAATTTAATATATTTGTGTTTTTATATTTAATGTTCTTTTAAGCAATACATAGTCTGAGAAATTAAATGAGGCAATCTAAATCTGTCATTTGAAGTACTAGTTCATTTACCTTCACTATAACGTCTAGTATGGATATGTTTTCTCTAACACTGTACTATTTGTTTTCTACTTGATATATTATGTTCCTTTATATCTTTTTTATATTCCTTTATATTAAGCAAATAGGTATTATTGAATTTTTTCTGGAAATATTCATTCTTTTCCTAGTCTTAATAGTGTCCTTCAGGCACCATTGGATTACTAAAGTCTAATAAAATGATTATTATGATAATTTCTAAAAAATCCACTATTATATAGTCCCTATCTATTTACTATCTCTCTATCTATCTATCCATCCATCTATCCGTCCCAACTTTTGGAAAGGTGCTGTTTGTTTAATTTGATACTTACATGCTATTATTGTTAAATATAGTCAATATTTCATCAATGTTTATTTGAAACTACTCAAATACTTGCCCCTTTATTTTTGTCTTTATTCTACCCTACAGTTCAATGTATATTAGGATTATTTTCATTCTTCATGAAGAAGTCTTTTTATTTTTGAAGTGAAATTTTATTAGTGATAAATTATGTCAACGTTTATTTATTTATTAAAATTTTTTTAGTTGTTGATAGACCTTTGTTTTATTCATTTATTATTTATATGTGGTGCTGAGGATCAAACCCAGTGCCTCACGCATACTAGGCAAACACTCTACCACTGAGCTACAGCCCCAGCCCCAACGTTTATTTTTAAAAGAAGTTTTTAATTTAACCATAATTAGTGAAATATATACTGACAAGATACAAAGTTCTAGAAGTTTTTTTCCCTAGGAGACTTGGCAACATCTACAGAAATATTTTTGGTCATCACAGCAGAGGATTACCAGTGCTATCTAGGAGACAGGAAGACTGTTAAATATATTTCCTCAATACACAGTACACCCACATACATGAAGAATTCCTAGGCTAAAATATCAAAGTGCATAATTGAGAACATTGACATTTTTTTCTTCAGAGAAATTAATATCTTTTGATATAGTATATAATTTCTAGTGGACCATTTTTCTTATAATAATAATTTAACTTAAAGCATCATGCCATTTTAGATCCAATATGCTTTTAAAAATAATGTTTTAAGTAAAATACCTTTTACAATGTATTATTTTAATAGACCTGTATGAATTAGTTGACCTGTACTATTAAAAAGTACAAAATTAGAATTATTATAGATTTGAAAATTTTATTTTTCAAAATTTCCTCATGTTATATGAACAAAAAGATAATAGATTTGATTGCACATGTTAGCCTACAAACTCTAAACTGAGTACCACCCAGTCCTCTATAAAAAAAAATGTTGAGGGGCTGGGATTGTAGCTCAGCGGTACAGCGCTTGCCTCGCATGCATGAGGTACTGGGTTCGATCCTCAGCACCACATACAAAGCAATAAAATAAAGACATTGTATCCATCTACAAGTAAAAAAATATATATATTAAAAAAAATGTTGATCAGTTTTTGAAATCCGTAAAGGATTATAGTTTTATAAGCTACTAATAGAAAAGTTTTCTATGAAAATTAAATTTTAAAAAGTAGATTTCTTCTTTCAAATAAAGATAACTTGCTTATGAGCAATGTATAAGTATAAAACACCAAAGAAATAAGAGTTTGTGATTTTAAGAATGAAAAAAAAGATTCTATAGTTAAGCCAAAAGACACTACTCCCCAGAAAGCCCTGTACTTTATATGTAAGCAAAGATGCAGAACTCAGAAATGTAAATAAACAGCTATACAGAATGACACTCATACACTTAATTTTATAAGATAGACTTTAAAACACAGTAAAATAACAAAGCAATCATGTTCATTGGTAAATATTTTAGAAATAGTTTAATATTTTTATATATAAACTACAGTAGAATCCATATTAATATATTTACAGAAGTGTGAAATATATCTTATACTAATTAAGATCCCAGTCTTGTGGATGTACACTATATTGAGATTCACTATGGTGTATTCATGTATGTACATAGGAAAATTATGTCGTGATTACTTTGATCTTGTAGTCTATACTATGTTTAAATACAGTTATTTACAACCTTCCTACCCCACAGAAACCTTAAAATCCACAAAAAGAATAAATAAATAACAAATTGTCAAACACTTATTCCTCTTTCAAAATAAGGAAGATATTTTAAAACTATCTGAGACAATCATTGATATATCAGAATAAATTGTATTCAGGAAAGAGATTTCTTAAGTGAAAATATAGTACATATTTAATTGGTATAATATTTTGTTGAAAACATGCACGTTTTAGAAATTAAATATTATAACTTATTTTATAATCTGAACATTTTTGATAATGGCTAACATACAGAATGCTGGGCTCTAACAAAAGAATTTCAACAAACATGACAACATAATTGCACTTAAGAGATAGATATTATTGTAAATTACTATCAAAATATAATAATGCAATAAGAGAAAATTTTATTGCATTTAATGCCTACATTTCAAAAATAGAGATATCACAAATAAATAAACTTATGATCCATCTCAAAGTCCTTAGAAAAAGAACAAACTAATTCCAGAATAGTAGAAGACAGAAAATAATAAAACTCAGGTCAAAATTTATGAAATTGCAAATTAAAAAAATACATAGGATCAATGCAAAAAGTAGTTGGTTCTTCAAAAAGATAAATAGGATTGATAAACACTTAACCTACCTGACCAAAATAAAGAGAAGACTCAAATCGATAGAATTAGAGATGATAAAGGAGCCACCACACACTTCTGAAATCCAGAGGAAATAGAAACTATTTTGAAAATCTGTTCTTCCATAAAATGCAAAATCCAGAAGACATTGATAAATTTCTAGGCACATATGACCTGCCCAAATGGACCAGAAATATTTAGAAAACAGAAAGAGACAAATATCAAGTAATGAAATTAAAACACCAATTAAAATTCTACCAACAAAGAAAAAGCTCAGGACTGGATGGTTTCTCATTTGAGTTCTACCAGAAATTTTAAGAAGTAACACCAGTATTCCTCAAATTGTTATATGATGCTAAAAGGGAGGAAACATCCTCAAATACATTCTATGAAGATACCTTGATATCAAAACCAGACAAGTATATATCTAGGAAAGAAAACTACAGACCAATATCTCTAGTGAAAGTAGATGCAAAAGGCTTTTAAAAAATATTAGCAAACTGTAGTTAAGCATATTAAAAAGACAATACTCCATGATGAAGTTGGTTTCATTCAATGGATACAAGGTTAATTCAACATATACAAATCAACAAACATAATTCAACACTTAAATAGAATCAAAACAAGAACTTATGATCATCTCAATAGATACAGAAAAAGTCTTTGATAAAATACAACAACCATTCATGTCAAAAACACTGAAAAAAATAGGGATAAAAGGAACTGTCCTCAACATTATAAAGGCAATATATGATAAACCTAAAACATACATAATAGAGAAAAACTGAGAGCTTTTCCTCTAAAATCATGGACAAGGATTCCAATATTACAACTTATAATCAGTATAGTTATCAAAACTCTAGCTAGAGCAATCAGGCAATGGAAGAAAATTAAAGGAATACAAATTGGAAAAGAACAAAAATCAAACCAGTACTGTTTGCTGATGACATGATCCTATATTAAGAAGACCTAAAAATTCCACCAGAAGACATCTACAGCTATAAATGAATTTAGCAAAGTAGCACGATAAAATCAACACCCTCAAATTCATAGCTTTTCTACACCCCAATGATGATTCAGCTGAGAAAGAAATCAGGAAAACTATTTCTCACATTAACCTCAAAAAGGAAAAGAAGAAGAAGAAAAAAAAAAAAAACCTGGGGCCGGGCACAGTGGCTCAAGCCTGTAATCCCAGCACTTAAGGAGGCTGAGACAGGAGAATCCCGAGTTCAAAGCCAGCCTCAGCAACAGTGAGGTGCTAAGCAACTCAGTGAGAGCCTGTCTCTACATAAAACACAAAATAGGGCTGGAGATGTGGCTTAGTGGTCCAGTACCCCTGAGCTCAATCCCCAGTACCAAAAAACATCTGGGAATTAATCTAATCAAGGAAAACGGAAGTGAAAGAACCTACAATGAAAACTATGAAACAGCAAAGAAAGAAAGCGAAGACTTCAGAATAAGGAAGACCTACCATGTTCTTCAATGGTCAGAATTAATATTGCAAAATGACTATACTTCCAAAAGTAATGTACACTTTTAATTCAGTTTTCATTAAAATACCAATGACATTCTTTACAGAACTAGAAGAATCGGTCCTTAGATTCATTTGGAAGAATAAGAGACATATAATAGCCAGAACAATTCTGAATAAGGAAAGCAATGCAGAAGTTATCACAATACCTGATCTGAAATTATACTGCTAAGCTATATTAACAAAAACCACATGATATTGAATCAAAATTGACATGAATACCAATGGAATAGAATAGAAGACACCAAGACCAACTCAAATACATGCAACTATCTGATATTTGATAAAGGTACCAAAATATATATGTTGGAGAAAAGACAACCTTTTTAACAAATGGTGCTGCTAAGCTGGATATTCATATGTAAAAGAGTGAAATTAGGTCTCTACAAACCCTGCACAAAATTCAAATCAAAATGGATCAAAAACCTTAGAAATTATAGCAGAAACCATGCAACTGTTAGAAGAAAATATAGGTTCAATACTCTTATCATATAGATATAGGCACTGAGTTTCTCATCATTACACTCAAAACTCAAGAAATAAAACCAAGAATCAATAAGTGTGATGCCATCAAATTAAAAAGATTCTGCATATGAAAAGAAACAAGAGTGAAGAAAGAGCCTACAGAATGTAAAAAATCTTTGCCAGTCACTCCTTTGACATAGAATTAATATCCACAATATGTAAAGAACATAAAATATTCAATGCTAACCCTCCCCCAAATAATCCAATTAAAAAATGGGTCAAAAACCTAAATAGAAATTTCTCAAAAGAGTAAATACAAATGGCCAACAAATATATGAAATAGTGTTCAACATATCTAGAAATGAAGGAAGTACAAATCCAAACTACACTAAGATTTCACCTCATCCCAGACAGAATCACAATTATTACCAACACAAACAATAATAAATGCTGGTGAGGAAAAATAAGATAAATAAGATATATAAATAAGGTAAATAAGATTGATAAACCCTTAACCCAACTGACCAAAAAACAAAAAAGAGAGAGAGAGAGAAAACTCAAATCAATAAAATTAGAGATGATAAATGAGCCACCACACACTTCCTCAAATAAATGTGAGGGAAAAATTCACACATTGTAGACAGACTTCTAAATTAGTAAAACAACCATGGAAAACAGTGTGGTGACTTCTCAAAAAGCTAGAAATGGGACTATATTATGAATCAGCTATCCCACTCCTCAGTGTTAATCCAAAAGAACTAAAAACTGTAGTGTTACAGCCTCTTCAATGTTTACAACAGCATAATACACATAGCCAAATAACGGAATCAACTCACATGCCCATCAACACAAAATATGGTATATATACACAATGGAGTTTTACCAAACTATTAAGAATAATGAAATATAGCATTGCTGGCAAATGAATAGAAATGGGAAAAAAATCATACTAGATGAAATAAGCCTGACTCAGAAAATCAACAGTTCAATCTTTTCTTTCACATGTGGAAGCTAAAGCAAAACGAGGGAAAGAAGGCAGGGCAGGAGAATAGTATCATAAAGCTATAGTGTAGATCAGTAGAGTATAAGATGGAGAACAAGAGGGAGAGAGGAAAGAGAAAAGCGTATAAATATGGAATGAATTTAACAATATCATGTTATGTACATATATAAATGTATTAAAAAGAATTTCACCTATATTTATACATAGAAAATACCAATCAAAACTAAAAAAAGAAATGAAAGGAAGACCAATTGAGGAGAGGAGAGGAAACAGGGGGGAAGGAGGAAAACAGGGAAAGGAATGGAGATTGAAATCATATTTCTTCCATGTATCATTTTGTCAAAATGAACCCAAATACAAAATGAACTAATACTATTAATTATAACTATGTATAATTAATAAAAAATTTTAAATATACAATATTGGCTGCAAACAATAAACACTTCTTGGACATACCGAACTCATGTGCCATTTTTTTCTATAGCAATCATTAAAATTATGCATTAATGGAAATGAACTCACAACCATATATTCAAACTATTTCTTTAAGAATTTCAACAATAATGATAAACATTGTTTCTCATGTTTGTATAATAGTGCAAATGTTCCTATGCTTTAATAATAGAAAAAGAAAAACACTTGGAGATAACATGTACATTATAAGATTTGCAACTTTACTGAAATTTGTATATTAGCACATATAAATACATTATAACCATAGTGTATAAATAAATCTCTGTGTCTGCAGGTAGTAGTATATTTAACTTATAGCTTTATATGATATCAAATCACCAAGATGAGGTACTATACTTTTTTTGGCAAAATAAAAAGTAGAAATTACAAATCCTGGTAAGCTACATAGATTTCTGTCTACTGCATTGTGAAAAAAAAATCAGTATTTTCAAAGATAAAAACAATATATGTATATTCAACAAAGATAATTATTAAGCCATATCTTTTCTATAGTTATCATATACAAAATTAGTTCTATATAACTAAAAAGATGCCAAGTATTACAGCACTGCCTTTATTTAGAAATAAGGTAAACATAATTTGTTACACTTTATAAAGAAAAAACAGAGTCTAACTATTTAAAACCAATTAAAAAATACTGAGTCTTAAAAAGAATAAAATCTTTGAGAGTTGGCTTATAAAAATGTAAGCAAGGTGCCTCCACTTATGCAGCCGTTAATTCAGAAACTGGAGAAGGGGGATGCGGGATTAAGAAAAACACATGAACATTGAGAGAGTGAAGTGGGATCAGGTGGGAAAGTAAACTCTGAGAACAGTGACCCAGAGCTGACTCCACACATTTATTATATAGTTTATTTCATCAAAAGGTTATTTGTGAGAAAGTTTCTGCAAAGCAGGCAGGCTTGAAGCTCACAGAGAAGAGGTGACGTTATGGTTACCTTGTTATGCTCGTAATCCTCTTGGAGTCAATATCTGCAATTCAAGGTTAAACTAATTTCTCTGGATGTTTACTCAGAGAGACCAAGGACCCACATGCCATGGCATCTGGGAAATGTTAATCCAGTACTTTTGCACAAAGGAATATTAACCCTGTACTTTTACACAGGAGAATGTTAACCCTGTACTTTTATACAGGGGAATCCCAGCACAAGCACTCCACAACTGCTAAGTAATCAGACACCTTGATTCTCATTGCTGCTCCCCACAGCCAGGGAACTATGAAATAATACTGTAAATGGTAAAAGAGGCATGAACTGCAAATCTAGGAATATACTGTGAGCAAAGCTATTCTCTTAAAAAAAAAAAAAAAAAAAAAGAAGCAGGAGCAGCTGTATGACAAAATCAATTTAAGGAAATAGAGTATAAAAAGAACTCTACATGACAACAAAGGGTTTACTCAGATTTGTAAGACTGATTTGACATTAAAATAAAAATATAATCGAATACATAAATAGGCTAAAAGTATAAATTATATAAAAACTAAAGTTTGAGATAAAACTATGTTTTCCACTTTTGCTAGTAAGTAGGGTCTGTGTAAATTATAGGCCTCAGCTGTTGAAAAGGCCCACTTTAGTGATAGCAGCAAATCAAGGCAGGGGATGCCTGCCAGTGTTAGCTCCAAGGGTCACAGCTGGCATGTTGGATTCTTCTCCACGAATATTGAGTGGCATGTTGCAGCTCTTAATGGCCAGCTATGCCCTCCAGTGTCTCAGCAGACTCCACCAGCTCATTGCCAATTTCTTCTTGTCTTATGAATTTGAAGAATAATATCTACAGATGAGAAAGCATTAGGGTAAGAAGAGTAGGATTTATTCAAGTGGGAAGAAAAGACAGAACTTTCTCTGGGTAAGAGTGAACCCAATAGCTGGTTGTCACTTGATTGATAGTTTAGGAGTTTATATAACTTGTGCATCAATGCTATTGGTTCAAATTTATGCTAATCAGGTTTTGGAAAAGTATCCATACTATTGGTCAAAATTAATGCTAATCAGGTCTTGGAAAATATCAATGCTGTTGCCTAGTCCTTGAGTAACTTTAATGAAAGCTCCATTGGATTCTGCCCCCACTTCCATTTTCTCACCTCTTATTGCTTATCAGCCTAGGGGGCCACTGTAGGGAACAGGTCAGTACCCCTGGCTTGCCTGGGCCCTAAGTTGCTGTACCTCAGGTCTTCCAACTTGGCAACCTCTACATGGATGTGAGCTGTGGCCAGTGCTTGCTGCTAGCATTCTAGTCCACTCAGTCATTCCCACACTGAGGCTTCTTGTGGGGGTAAGTGTGCATGGATGCACAGGATGGAAACCAGGAAGCTGAGTTGACCAAGACAAAGATTTAGAAACACCTGACAAAATCCACAACTTATTAAAGAGAAAAACCTCTCAGCATACTAGGAATAGTTAGAAAATCTTAAACTTGAAAAAAAACCCCACCTTTACCTAGCAATGCCCAATGTTATTCTTATGATGAGAAATCGTAAGCTTTTCCACTAAGATCAGAAACAAAATAAGGATCTCTCTTCTCGCTACACCTTTATAGTATCATACTGAATGTCCTAGCTTATGCCGAAAAACAAACAAAATATTAGAAAACAATCAAACAACAAAACAAGAAATGTAATAAATTTACACTGATTAGGAAAGAAGAAACTATTTACATGTGATTGTCTATGCAGAAGATTTTGTTAAATGCACAAAAATCTTGCTGAAGAAAAGATTATAAAAGGATTCCAGAATATAAAGTTAATATAGAAAAGTTAATAATTTTTCTACATGACAGCAAAGAAAAAGTGGAATTTTATATTCAAAGCACATTATCATTTCCAAGAGTACATAAAAAACATAAAGATTTAGATATAAATTAAAAATATGGACCAGATGTATATGAGTACAGGTAGAAAACTTTGATCAAATAAAACATAAATAAATGAAAATATATTCCATGTTCATAGATAAGAGGACTCAATACTTGTCAAATTTTGGTCATCTGAAATTAATATACAAATTAAATGGAGTCTCATTCAAAAACTTAGAAAGCAATTTTTTGATAACTGTCATGTGATACTAAAGTTTATGTGAAAGACAAAATATACTTAGAACATATAGTTCAATATTGAAAGATAAAAAGTCACAGCACCCCTCCAGAGTTCCTGCCCACCCAGTAGGAGTGCAAGAGAGGGCGCAAAACCACCTTTAGGGACCACCACGGGAGCCCAGCCAAGGGCAAACCCGAGACTGCTAACCGCCAGGTACCAGGAAGTCCACACTCATGGTAAGGATTGCCCCGAGACCCCTGAGGGAGACCCTGCATAAGTGGGCCTTGGGACTGCTGCTAGTTCCACACTGGAGTTCCTGCCAAATGGTGGAAACACAAGAGTGGGCCAAACCCACCTTCAGGGACCAGCTAGGGGCCACAGCCAAGGCCACTTCCACTGCCCTTTTGAGGTACATCCACTACCGCCACCACCACCAATAGCCTCAAAAAATAAAAAATACTTGGGAATCAATTTAACAAAAGAGGTGAAAGACCTCTACAATGAAACTTCAAGACACTAAAGAAAGAAATTGAAGAAGACCTTAGAAGATGGAAAAATCTCCCATGCTCTTGGATAGGGAGAATCAATATTGTCAAAATGGCCATACTACCCAAAACGCTATATAAATTCAATGAGATTCCAATTAAAATCCCAAGGTTATTCCTTATAAAATTAGAAAAAGCAATCATGAAATTCATTTGGAAGAATAAGAGAGCCAAAATAGCCAAAGCAATCCTTAGCAAGAAGAGTGAAGCAGGAGGCATCACAATACCAGACCTTAAACTATACTACAAAGCTATAGTAACAAAAATGACATGGTGCTGGCACCAAAATAGACATGTAGACCAATGGTACAGAATAGAAGACAGAGTCAAACCCACTTAAATACAATTGTCTTATACTAGGCCAAGGAGCCAAACATGTACACTGGAAAAAAGATAGCCTCTTCAACAAATGGTGCTGGGAAAACTGGAAATCCATATGCAGCAAAATGAAACTAAACCCCTATCTCTAACCATGCACAAAATTCAACTCAAAGTGGATCAAAGACCTGGGATTTAGACCAGTGATCCAACACTTAGTAGAAAAATAAATAGGCCCAAATCTTCATCATGTCATATTAGGTCCTTACTTCCTTAACAAGAATCCTATAGTGCAAGAAGTAAAATCAGGAATCAATAAATGAGATGGATTCAAACTAAAAAGCTTCTTCTCAGCAAAAGAAACAACCAATGAAGTAAACAGAGAGCCAACATTCTGGGAACAAATCTTTATCACACGCACATCTGATAGAGCACTAATCTCCAGGATCTATAAAGAACTCAAAAAACACCAAAAAAACCCCCAAACAACCCAATCAATAAATGGGCCAAGGAGCTGAACAGAAACTTCTCAGAAGAAGATATATAATCAATCAACAGACATATGAGAAAATGTTCAACATCTCTAGCAATTAGAGAAATGCAAATCAAAACTACCCTAAGATTTCATCTCACGCCAATCAGACTGGCAATTATCAAGAATACAAACAACAATGTGTTGGCAAGGTTGTGGGGGAAAAGGAACACTCATACATTGCTGGTGGGACTGCAAATTGGTACAACCAATCTGGAAAGTAGTATGGAGATTCCTTAGAAAACTTGGAATAGAACTACCATTTTACCCAGCTATCCCACTCCTTGGTCTATACCCAGAAGACTTAAAAACAGCATACTACAGCGACGCAGCCAATTCACAATAGCTAAACTGTGGAACCAACCTAGATGCCCTTCAATAGATGAATGGATAAAGAAACTGTGGTATACACGTGCAATGGAATATTACTCAGCAATAATAGAGAATAAAATTATGACATTTGCAGGTAAATGGATGGAGTTGGAGAACATCATACTAAGTGAAATAAGCCAATCCCCAAAAACCAAATGCCGAATGTTCTCTCTGATAAGTGGATGCTGATCCATAATGTGAGGAGGACATGGAAAGAATGGAGGAACTTAATCACAGGGGTAGGATGGAGGAGGGGGTATGGGGACAGTAAAGATGGTAGAATATGATGCCCTTGCTTTATGTATGACTGCATGTATATTGTGATTCTACATCATATACAACCAGAGAAATGAAAAGTTGTGCTCCATCTCTGTACAGTGAATCAAAATGCACTCTGCTATCATGTATACCTAAGTAGGATAAATAAATAAATAAATAAAATTAAAAAGTCATAGCAGTAACACTACATGACTTGTATTGTTCTAAAGTTACATTATCCCAGGAAAGTAAAAGCAAAGTCAGATAAATGAATAGAAAAGAATAGAATCTCAAAAATAAACTCACATGAGTCAGCTAATCTTCAACAAAGAACCAAGGAAGTACAATAGAATGGACATTTTTTAAACAAGTAGTGCTGAACATGTGGACATTCACAGGCCAAGATATAAATCTGGACATAGTCCTTACAGCATTCAGAAAAATTTATTCAAAATAGGTCATATACTTAAATGTATAGTGAAAAACTTTTAAACTTTTATAATGTAACACATAAGAAAGCCTAGGGTAAAGCAATGACATTTTAGATAAAAATAAATACATGATTCATAAAAGAAAGAAATAATATGATGTAATTTATTTAAAATAAAATCTTCTGCTCTGGGAAAGAGCATAACATCAAGAGAATGATTTTTTAAAAAGGGAGTACTGGGAGAAAATATTTGCAAAAGACAAATCATATAAAAGACTGTTACTCCAAATATACAGATAAAATGCAAACCTAAACAATTGGAAACTCATCAGCCCAATTTTAGAATAAGCAATAGACCTTAACACTTTGACAGGCACTTCATCACAGAAAATATGCAGTTGATAAAAAATCACATGAAAATATTCTCCACATCATGCATTGACAGGTAAATTGAAACAATGATGAAATGTTTCTGCATATCTATCAGAATTGACAAAATCCAGAACACTGATGACATTGAATTTGGGCATATATATGAAGTAACAGAAACGCACATTCATTGCTAGTGAGAATAGAAAACAATATAGCAAGTTTTATAGCAGTTTATGACAAAACTAAATATACTCCTGCAATTACACTCCCTCATGTTTGTCCAAAGGAGTTATAAACTTATTCTCACACAAAAGCCTACAGGATGACACTCATAAGTGAATAGATAAATCAACTGTTGTATCTGACAATGTAATATTCAGTACTAAAAATAAATGAGGAATGACATGCAGGAAACTTACACAAGTGCTGTTAAATGAAATAAGGCAATCTGGAAAGGCAGGCTAGATAATGCATGGTTCCAAGTGCATGCCATTCTAGAAAAGGTAAAACTAGGAACAGAATAAAATGGTCTGTGATTACTAGGGTATAGGGGACAGGAGACACGAATAGGCAGATTAGAGAGGATTTTATGGTAATAAAATCATTCAGTATGATATATATTCTGTACGTACTCTATCATACAGACTGGATATATTTAACCACAATAGCAGATAATGACCATTAAGGTGGCCATTATACATTTGTCCAAAATTTAAAGAACATGCTATGCTATGGTAACATATTCACATTTTTCACAGTAGTCCTCCTTATGTGCAGTTTTGCTTTCCAAAGATTCTATTAAATATGTTGTTGCAATACAAAAATATTAAATGAAATAGTCCCAAAATATTTTTTAAAAATCATGTTTTAAATTGTACACTGTTCTGAGCAGCTTAATACAATCTTATGTAATCATGCTCCATCCTTCCTTCCCAAGACATGAATTATCACTTTAACTATTGTATCCAAGCTCTATTTGCTACCTTCCCATTAGTCACAAACTGTCTCAGTTATCATATGGACTATTGCGTTATTAGCATACATTAATGAGGGGCTTGATACTCTCTGCAATTTCAGCCACTGGGTGAAACTGGGTGTCTTGGAACATACCCACATGGGTTAAGGGAGGACCATTGCATTAGAATGTGGGTAGTGGGTATCTAGAGGGTGAGGAGTATTATCTGTGCTACCATGTTATTAAGGTAGAGATTTATCTATGTATCAGTACTATAATACAGTATAAACCAACTGATACTTTTGTATTTTTTCAATAATGTTAGAAACTTAGACAAATTTAAATCAACTTCCTGTTTCCATTATTTTACATTATCAGTGTTTTGCACTTTATTTCTCTCCTAGGGAATATGTTTTTTTTTATTTTTTTATTTTTATTTTTTTTATTTTTTTGCTCTTTGCCTTTCCAGTTTCCAGCAAAATAAACTATTCTTTATAAGTTTGCCTGTGGTGTTCAGTTATAACAATAGAAAGCAGAACAAAACAGATTTCTCATGAGTAAATTTCAAAAACAGGAAAATTGTATTATAAATCCAGAAAGCTGTTTCCCACACATAGAAGCACCATCTTGGGAGAGAAAGGGTTTTAGAAAGAAGAAATCTAATACTCGTTGTTAGATGTATACTACATGTGATGGACAAGACATGGAATGGAATTTCTTTTGCATACTTTCTTTTCTTTTCTTTTTTTTTTTTTGAAACCAGGGACACTTAGCCACATCCATGTGAGCCACATCTCCAGCTCTTTTTTAAACATATTTTATTTAGAGAGAGAGAGTCTCACTGAGTTGCTTAGGGCCTAAGTTAATGACGCTGGTTTTGAATTCACAATCCTCCTGCCACAGCTTCCTGAGCCACTGGAATTATAGGTGTGTGCCACCATGCCCAGTTATGACATGGAATTTCTTGATCTTTGTGCTGGAACAAGACTTTGTTTATTTTTGAAAAATCCTTGAAACTAAAGAATTGAGGTTTGTGAATTTTCCCATGTGTTTGCTGATACTTAAGGCAAGAGTTACTTAAAAAATGTAAGGTTATGTGATTGTGTTTTTAAATAATTGTTAGGATTAATAATGTTTTCATGAATATACAATTTAAGATATATCAAGAATAAAATTAATATCATGTAAAATATATTATGTAAACCTTAATTTTAGTAAGAAAATTGTGGCTTAGATAAATAGATATTCAACAAAAACTTGAAAGTATACCATGGCTTATAAACATCATTAATAAAGCTGTGTTTGATAAACTAGAAATTTCTCTAATAGATGGTGACAGTAGCATGAATAAAGTTTATAATCTAAGTCAAATGAAAATGCCTTTGATGAATGTAGAATTTTAACTACTAAAACTTACATAAGAACTTTAACTAAAAATGTGACATTGAAGAGAATCTAAATAAGATAATGAAGGATATATCTTAAAATGTGTTTAGCAGAATTTGTTATACTTACTGAAATTGTATTCACATTTATAAGCATATTTTTAAATCATATTAAACACATAAATTCTTCAGGAAAGGGAGGGGCTTAAAAAGACACTGAGAAGCATTTTAGTCAACTTCCTCAATATTTACTTTTCTCAAATTAAATGTTAGTTATAATCATGTGACAGAATGATTGGAAGAAATTTGAAAAATTAAATAATCAGTAAATCTACACACCTTATAGGTCAAATGTATATACATTGTTTTTGACATATTAACATTATTTATTAACATTGACATATTAACAACATACACACAATATTAACATTTAACTTATGCTATATTATAATTATATAATTATGAAAACTGAGACAAATATTTTTTATGAATCAAAGATACTTTTTGACTGTATATGACAAGTTGGTTAATGCAAAATGTCAAGAGCTTTGAAAACTGGCTATGTTGTGATGCCAAATAAAATCTCTATCTCTGCTAGCTAGATATTATTTGGTGATTATACTACTTCATATGTCTCATTTTTCTTAACTGTAAATGGAGAAAACAAGAATAACTGTCCTATAGGCTGGCTGTAAGATGAAATATTTTAACACATGAACAACATTTGGAGACTGTCTGTGATACATTTATGCTTACCAGACATTGGCTATCATTATTATTTGATACATAAGCAATCCATAACTATGATTACATTAAAAAGCTTAGATGAACATTTATTTTAATATATATGCAAGTATCTCAACATAGTTTACAAAGTCATCCACAAAAGCAAATGATTGCATTAAATGAGAAATGGCAAATATCTCTAATAACATTACTTGAAACCATGAATATAAAGAAAAACTGAATAAGTAAAATGTTAAGAAAATGAGACAAACAGTACTTTAATTAAGAGCAATCTGTACCACGGAAATACAATATTCATAAGTAATACAGAAAAACAACATTAAGGAAATTGTGTCACATATGTTTAAATCAGTTATGAGATAAATCAGTGAAAGACTGAGTTAGTGTTCTTAAATTTATTTTAAACACATGAAAGCTTTAATTATTTAGAAAAATGTATCTGGTTGATTGTTTCTGTTTTCATTTTTTCACTTTCAAGAAGTTTTGTTACATAAGAAGAATTACATTATTCCATAAGATGGAAATAATATTACATTTTTGTTTCATTTCAAAGTAAAACTCAAAATATTTACTTATTTGTTTGTTTATTATATTTTCAAATATAATTTTATACAATAGGACCCATTCTTTTTGGTTTATAGTTTCGACAGTTTTGAAAAATGCAAACAGTCACACACCTTTACCACAATAATAATAAATAAAACAACAAATAAAACCATGGCAACAAAGAATAGTGCTATAATCCCCCCATTCCTTCATTTTTAAAAACATTTTTGTTGGTTCTTTTTAGTTATACACAACAATAGGATTCATTTGGACATAATTACAAAAACATGGAATTCAATTTGTTCTATTTCAGTCCCAGTACTTCCCCTTTCTATCTCCTCCAAACTCCCCTGTTCCCTTCCCTCTACTTTACTGACTTCTCTGTAATTTACCTATATATTTTCTTCAGTTGGTGTCTTGTACATATACATGATGGTGAGACTTTCTATGGTATAATCATATATGTACATAGGAAAGTTAGGTCAGAGTCATTCCCTATCCCATCCTTCTTCCTCCTTTCCTTTCATATCCCTTCATCTATTCCACTGATCTTTCTTCTATTTTTTTGACCAACCCCTTTTTCTTTTGGATTAGCTTCCACATATCAGAGAAAATATTGGCCTTTGACTTTTTGGGACTGGCTTATTCCACTTAGTATGATAGTCTCCAGAACCACCCATTTACTGGCAAATGCCATAAATCATTCTTTTTATGTTTAAGTAATATTCCATTGTGTATATTTACCACATTTTCTTTACCCAGTCATCTGTTAAAGGGTACCTAGATGGGTTCCACAGCTTGACTATTGTGAATTGTGCTGCTACAAATATTGATGTGGCTATGGCATTACAGTATGCTGTTTTAAAATTTTTGGATACTGCTTTCCAGAATGGTTGCAGTAATTTAAATTCCCACCAACAATGTATAAGTGTACCTTTTTTCTCTTATCTTCAGGAACATTTATTGTTATTTGTTGATAATTGCCATTCTGACTAGCATGACATGAAATATAATTGTAGTTTTAATTTTCATATCATAATTGGTAGAGATATTGAACATTTTTTCATATATTTGTTGACCATTTGTATTTCTTTTTTTCAGAAGTGTCTGTTTAGTTTCTTTGCCCATTTATTGATTGGGTTATTTGATTTTTTTGGTGTTAAGTATTTTAAGTTCTTTGTATATCCTGAATTAATACGCATTAATATTCCCTATTTGAGGTATGCCTGGAGATTTTCTTCCATTCTTTTCACTCTCCATACTCTTGCTTGTTTCCTTTGCTATGAAGAAGCTTTTTAATTTGATAGATTCCCATTTATTGATTTTCTATTTTATTTCTTGTACTTTAGGAGTCTTGTTAACAAAGTCAGTTCCTCACTTGATGTGTTGGAATGTTGGGCCTACATTTTCTTCTTGCAGATGCAGGTTTTCTGGTCTTTGATCCAATTTACATTGAATTTTATTCAGGATGAGAGATGGGGGTTACATTTAATTTTACATATGGATTTACAATTTTCCTAGCATCATTTCTTAAAAAGGCTTCCTTACCTCCTTTGTCTAGTATTAGATAACTGTATTCATGTGACTTTATTTCTGTGTCCTCTAGTCTATTTTTTTGGTCTTTATGATGATTTTGGTGCTAATATGGTGCTGGTTTTGTTATAATAGCTCTGTAGTATAATTTGAAGTCCAGTATTCTGATACCTCCTGCTTTGTTTATCTTGCTAAGGATTATTTGGCTATTCTGGGGCTCTTGTTTTTCCAAATGAGTTTAATTACTGCTTTGTCTAATTAAGTAATGAAATTTAAGTACTTATTAAAAGCTTTCCAACAAAGAAAAGCCTAAGACTGGATGGATTCTCAGCTGAGTTCGATCAGACCTTTAAAGAAGAACTAATACCAGTTCTCTTCAAATTATTCTGTGAAATAGAAAAGGAAGAATACTTTCTAACTCATTCTATGAAGTATTATCTGTCAAAACCAGACAAAGACATATCAAGGAAAGAAAACTTCAGACCAATATCTTTGATAAACATAGTTGCAAACATTCTTAATAAAATACTGGCAAAACACATATGAAAACATACTAAAAAAATAGTGTACCAGAATCAAGTGTGTTTCATCCTAAGTATGCAAGGTTGGTTCAACATACAGAAATTAATAAATGTAATTCACCACATAAATAGACTTAAGGACAAGAATCACATGATTTTCTCGATAGAATCAGAAAAAGCATTTCACAAAATATAGTACTCATTCATGTTTAAAACCCTAGAGAAACTAGGGATGGAAGGGAATTATCTCAATATTGTAAAGCTAAATATGACAAACCCAAGGCCAATCTTATTCTGAATGGAGAAAACCTAAAGTATTTCCTCTAAAAACCAGAGCAAGACAAATATGCCCACTTTTGCCACTCCTATTCAACATTAAAACTCTAGTCAGAGCAATCAGGAAACAGAAGGGAACTGTAGGTATATGAATAAGAAAATAAGAAATCAAATTATCTGTTTGCTGATGACATGATTCTATATTTAGAGGTTCCAAAAATCTCCACCACAAGATTTCTAGAGCTCATGAATGAATTGAGCAAACAGCAAGATCAGCATTCAAATTAATCATGTTCCTACATTTCAATGAAAAATCTGTTGAAAAGGAAATTAGGAAAACTATCACATTTATAATAACCTAAAAAAATACTTGAGTGTTGCGAATGGAATGAATATAAAGACAGCTGCTTTATTCTTAATGATCTAACACTTTATTTTTCCAGGCCCTTTTATATTCTTTTTAATGGTACAAAGCCAAGAGGAATGATAACAGTGTGTGTGCATAAAGCTCGTTGTTAAAAGTACAAGGTCAGTTACAGAACACATCCCATTCGGGGATAGAGGAAGCTGGCAAGAAGCCGGGGCTAGGGAAAGAGGTCTCTGGGCACATCAGTTGGCAAGGGGCTGGGGCCAAGTCCTGGTGTTCCAAGACCAGAGAGAGCAGGGTGTTCTGGCCTGCTCAGCCTGGCAGCCCTTCCTATAACCACACTTACGTGACCAGGTCTCTTTCACTTGAAAATCAATCTAACAAAAAAAGTGTAGGATCTCTACAATGAAAACTAGAGAACCCTAAAAAAACGAAATTGAAGAAGGCCTTAGAAAATAGTCCTGCCATGTTCTTGGAAAGACAGAATCAATATTGTCAAAAATGGCCCTACTACCAAAAGTGCTATACAAATTCAATGTAATTCCAATCAAAATATTATAAAATCCATATGTTTGTGAAATTCAAATTATATGAAACTTCTTATGGTTTTTAAGCTTTCTAAAATAATTGAACAATTTAGAAAACTACTGGCATAAAAGTTTTTTTTTTATTTTTAAAAAGATACTACTTTGAGAAATAATGCTTCATTCCATTGAACAAATAGAAGACTAAAATAAAATGAAGACAAAGGTCATTTGTATATACACCCAGATTGAAAAAAACCCCTTTTCATTTTTTACCATGTTGTTTGTGTGGTAAAGAAGGGCCTGACTGCAGACTTAGTATTTCAGGAGCTTAATTTCCCAAACCATCACTTTTCTGTGAAATAATACCTCTAATGATGCTACAGTTTTGATTACTTTACACAAATGGAAAAATAAAACAACCATTAGGTTCAAAGGCAGCTAAAATGTTTTTTTGGTTCTTCAGCAGAAATGATAATACCACCATACCTTAGGAAGAGAACATACACATACCTAATTATCACTAGGTTTACATTTAACTTATATCCAGGCCATAAGTTTGTTCTGCGTTCCACTATAGCAAATATACTTTTTGGAAAAAGCATGAGAAAACATAATCAGATTCTTTCTTTGATCAGAGAAGGTTATGGAATCATAAGCAGCCCAGACTCTACAAGGCAAAGATTTTTTTAAAAGATTACTCAAGTAGAGTTAGTTTTCTACAGCTGCCTTCTTGATCAGTTTCTGAGAAGAAAGATGTGATTTTTATCCTTGTTCCTATTACTATTTTTACCCATCCAGATTCCCTCAGGATGAAGATTTCTTGCTTTACCCATTCATATGTGTGTGCCCAATCATATGTACTTAAGAGTCAAAACCAATATACGAGTGTCACAATACTTGCTAGGTTAAATACACCATTTGATCCAATTTCTACATGTGCATTTTGTAAAGGATACTTAACTGTATGTATGATCAACATGTATTGCAAGGAAAATATCTCATTCTTTCCCATTTTAATGTTTCCCTTTGGAGGGACTTTACTCAAACATTCCATCTAACCTTCTTTCAGTCAACCATCTTCCATTCCATTCTCTCCAGTTTCTACTCAAAATTATTACTACCATTGTCTTAAATCCCTTTATTATCATCTTAACAAATCTCAATTTCCTCTGTGATTTATAGAGTGTATGTATATCACTAAGTTGAACCTTAATCATTTCTCTTCTAATATCCAAATATGCAAAGAGATGATCAGTTATCTGTTATCCATTTCTTCTGTACATCTTT
Organism: Geosciurus inauris; assembly: GCA_004024805.1. Taxonomy (NCBI): domain Eukaryota; kingdom Metazoa; phylum Chordata; class Mammalia; order Rodentia; family Sciuridae; genus Geosciurus; species Geosciurus inauris. The sequence continues at coordinate 160,758 of PVHX01002459.1, forward strand.
TGTAATACTAAGATCACAGAATTAAGCAAAGTGCATAAATCACTGGATGTAAATATTTTATCTCTCTCTCTCTCTCTCTCTCTCTCTCACACACACACACACACACACACACACACACACATATACGGGGCACACAAAGATCCAAAGAGTGCCACATTTGAAACAAAATCCTCTATGTTACATTGTGAAGCTATTTATTTATAAACACATGACTGGTTTGTCAAGATATTCACATATTACTTTAATTATTGTGAAAAGTATGAATCCTATTAAGAAAAACTGATATTTATTTTATTCCAGTTACAGAAAAGTTTAAATAGTATGCTAGACTGTCTCCTTGGTAAATTACTATAATAGGAATATAAGATTGGTTTGTCTGATATTTTTATTCATAGTCATTCATCTGTGAGAGAATAATTTCTAGCTGTTTGGCTAGAACACATCTTACAACTTCTGCTGCATCTACAGAACGCCTGGCTCAATCAAGATGATCAATGTCAATAAAAGTTTGCTAAAAAGAAAGAATATAACTAATGTCCTACCAAGAGAAGTAACCTCACTATAAAATGACATTTTAAAATTTCAGTCATGCTTTGCTTTCTAAGTTTATTCTTCATTTTCACACAATGTAAAATCTTGTTTGATGCTTATTTTGATCTTCTTAACATGGAGCATAGACTCTGAAATAAATCAAAAAATTTAAGAATAGACATCTAACATCTCAAAAATATGTCTCATGGCAAAAAAATAATAACTTCAGTAAATACTGACTATATTGTAAACATTTTAGTAAGATATAACAAAAATGCAATATATCATGCTAATGAATTTTTATTTCATAATGATTTATACATCTGCAATAAAGCTCACATCTTTACATAATATTCTGAGAAACTTTGATATATACTATTTCTTTAGGTTGACAGTTATTATTATTGATATTTCACATGTGTTTGCTCTATTTTCATTCTTGTCTCTATATAATGGTTTCTCAACTATTGAAAGGCCATGAAAAAATATGCACACATAAAGTATGCTGTGACATAGTTTGGAGCAAAGGTAGTGACCACAAAAGTAATAACTGCATCTACATAGTATGATTTTTCTCACTTCTTTTATTCTTCCAGGCTCTTTCCCTCTACACCACCCCCATCACACCACCACCTCCTCTTTCCCATCTTCAGGGTGTTTCCTTGCTAGGTTGTCAAGATGCAAGGGCAGGATGTATGAACACAGGTACAGAACAAATATTATTTTTCAGGTGTATCCTCATGTTTGCATGCCCTCTAAGAAAAGACATCTGCTCAATTCTGAGTTTTTAACAGATGTTCACTGAAGACATATGTTTATGTATTTTTTTAAATATTTTTTTAGTTGTACATGGACACAATATCTTTATTTGTTTATTTTTATGTGGTGCTGAGGATCGAACCCAGCGCCTCACGCATGCAAGGCAAGCGCTCTACCACTAAGCCACAATCCCAGCCCTGTTTATGGATTTTTAAAAAAATGATTAGTAATACATTTATTAAAATCTCTCATTAATTACAGTTTTCTGCAACCATCATTAATCATTTAACCATTAAATGGTTAAATTTCTTTCCTAAATGAAGACACTACCATTATTTATTTATTTATTTATTTATTTATTTATTTATTTATTTATTTATTCTACTTAGGTATACATGATAGCAGAATGCATTTTGATTCATTGTACACATCTGGGGCACAACTTTTCATTTCTATGGTGGTACGTGATGTAGAATCACATCATATATGCAGTCATACATGAAGCTAGGGCTATGATGTCCATCTTATTCCACCATCTTTACTGTTCCCATGTCCCCTCCCCTCTCTCTCTCCTTTGACCAAAGTTCCTCCATTCTTCCTGAAGACACTGCCATTTTCTTCGTTCATTTGCTGTTACATGCCAATTAATTTTGAAAGTCAAAATACCTGTTTTGTTGCTGTTGTTACATAAACAACAATCTGTCCTTCGAAGTTCTGAAATAAAAAGAGCCTTGGCTCAAAGAACTGATAGGACCTCATTATGATATTTAAATATCATATCTTTGGTAAGAAATTCTGGTTTAAATTCATGTTTAAGAATTTTTGAAACTTCCAGTACACTGAAGGGTGTAAAATGCTTTCAGTATGATCACACTTTGGGAACTAATCAATATTTGACTTATGTTTATAGTGCTTCACTTCTTCAGTCACTTAAACTTTTCTCTTTTTTCTTCACACAGATTTTATTAGTATATGATGATATATCAACATAATACAGAAAAACTGTATGTTTCAATAGAATTCTGAAAATTGATAAACTTTAATTCTTTTAAAAAGACTTAGATCACCATTTTATAAGTATTGAAAGATAATTATGTCAATAAGCCCCTAAAATAAATGCTTCTATTATTCTTCAAGGGAATTTTGCTTGATTTTTAAAAAACTAGTTGTACTTAGCAACTTTGTCAGACAGTTGTCTCTGACGATAGTAGTCTTCTCTTTGAAAATTAAGGTAAATATAATTAATAATTTACTATTTGGTGGGTTGACAACTAGGAAAATAGTGAAAGTAAGAAAGAACACTGGTTAAATTACAACATTTGTGATTACAAGATTAAGGAAAGAAAACATGAGATCGAAGTGAGAAAAAAAGATGAATGAAAAATAATAAAATGATAGAAGACAAATATTCCTTGTTTTGATAAGACATATCTTATCAAATATATTAGCTATTTTGAAAGCAATGGTCATCTTGTCTTTTCATTGACTGGGTGAGCTTGTCAAGAAAATTAGTGAAGCCGGGCGTAGTGGCGCACACCTGTAATCCCAGCACTTTGGGAGTCTGAGACAGGAGAATCATGAGTTCAAAGCCAGCCTCAGCAACAGCAAGGTGCTAAGCAACGCAGTGAGACCCTGTCTCTAAATAAAACACAAAATAGGGCTGGGGATATGGCTCAGTGGTCAAGTACCTCTGAGTTCAATCCCTGCTACAAAAAAAAAAAATAGAAAAAGAAAAGAAAAAATTAGTGAAGGCATTTTCTTCCACAAAACTTCATTTTTGTTTACAAAAATTTCTATCTGAAAGGAAGCAAGAAATATATCTAATCAATTTTCAGTGATTCTATATGTGACCAAAGTGTATTTGTCTGGTATATAACACATACTGAATAGGATATAATTCAGGTTAGAGAGATTGGAATCTCCACTCCTTTACTTTTTGAACTTGAGTAGTCTGACACACTCTATGTTTAAGTTTGCATATGTATATATTAGGATGAAGTCTTTTCTTGAGTAATACATATCTTAATTCATGTGAAGACCTTAACAATATCTGAGAAGACACAATACTTAATGAATGTTAGTTGTGATTATTTTGTGTCATTATTGATTACTGTCATTTTATTGAGGTATTCAATCTGTGTTGTTTCTGTTACTTAATTTGCCTTGATTACAAATGCAAATTCCAAATATTTAGTCTTTCTTGATAAAATAAAACATCTCGTATAATTCTTCCTCTTTTAATCTCTTACCTTTTGTGTATGCATAATACTATAAAATCAAAGTATTACTCCATTGAATGAGTTCTTTTACACTATATTAATATGATTACAATCATAGAGAAATATAGCAAATAAGGGAAGATGATGGAATGAGATGTATATCAATGCCCTAGGTACACATGACATCACATACAGTGTGATGCTACATCATGTACAACCAGAGAAATGAAGTTTTGCTCCACTTGTGTAAAATGAATCAAAATGCATTATGCTGTCATGTATACCTAATTAGAATAAATAAATTTTAAAAAATAGCAAACAATTTCCGATTTCCACATCAGATCTAACCATCATTTACAGAGAATTTTCTGTTTTTGAAGCCCAAAACAGAAGAGAAAGAAACTGTTTCTGTAGTCTTTTTGTTTGGCTGATTAGCAGTGTGTTAGAAAGGCAGGTGCAGGTTTGTTACTTAAGGTCTGAGACAATAGAGGAATACAAGGTGTCATGGATTCACCAAGTTTACAATTTTATTCTTTAACATCAGTCAGTTCTGGAGAAAGTGGACTCTTAGGATGCTTGCTCTCAAAGGGCTGCTTGAAGGTATTTAGTTTGGCGTTTGTTTCCTACAGACAGTATATAGCTCTGTATTACAGCAGTATTATCAGCAAATTTTCAGTCATGCAATTTTTTCTTCTTTTCTCCAGCTTGCTTTTTTAATACTTCTATGCTGAGACTTAATCTTTAAAATCCATGAGCCATATCTTACAGCTGTGAATTTATTTTACTCTGCTCCATTGTGATCATATTTAATTAAAAAATAATAAAATTTAAAAATCAGAAAAAGATCTCTAATATCTTATCTGAAATCCTTGGTCCCACATATATTTCTGTATTTAAACCTTGCATCTCTTACAAATATACTGTACCACACATATATAATCAAAACACACAAAGTAGAGCTCTATACAGATTCTCCAACACTATCACTTTTATGAATATTAATAGCATAAGAATATACATAATATGTGGAATAAATAAAAATTTTCTATAGTGAATATTCAGTTAAATTTTAGTTTTGTTACTAAATATTGAATTTAAAAAGTAGTTCTTTTGCTAACTGGTGATTTAGCTCAGTGGTAAACCACTTACCTGTCATGTGTGGAACCCTAGGTTTGATCCCCACAACTGAAAAAAAAATCTGTTTTCTAAGAGTTTCAATTTTAGAAGTAATGTAGTCATTGAGAATCTCTGGTTTCACACGATGTCTTGAAGTGAAAATTTAAGAACATGAACTTGTTGTAGGACCAAATGGAGTCACCATACTGTGAAAAAAGAGAACCTATCACATAATTTGTCATTCTATGATACCATGCAAAGGATACTGAAAATTTCTCTGAGAAAAGCACAAGATTTCAAGAAATCAAAAATGAGAGGATCATTGTTTCACTATATATCTGGCAAGATGTTAAATTTCAACTCTGTTACAATAAGGAGAATCACAGATCCTTCTGCCCCCTCTTCATAAAAGAAATCTCAAACTAAAGAGAAATAATGACAGTACTTTCTACCTTGTGAAGTAAAGGAACATGAAGAATACCACAATAAGGATATATGAGGAACTAGGACTTCATTAGGAAATTTCATGGTCAGTAAATGTTCTACCATCTTTCCTGAGCACCCGCTAATGAATGACTATATCTTGTTAGTGGATTCCAAATATTTTGTTCAGAATTCTTAGCAGGGACATAATATTCAAATAAGTGAATGTTCTATCTGCCTAGCTTGCTTATTTGCCCATCTCTGTCCAGAAGACAAGTAGCACCTTGAATAATAGTCTCATTAATAGTATGGGAAAGATGTTCATCATAAGGAAAACCCAAAAGAATGTTAGAAGAAATACCAGTGTTAAGCAAGAAATAGCAAATAGTAACTACAAACATACACTAAAAGGGGCATGCATTGGTGTGAGTTTTGCTTTATAAAGCCTAGATAAATAAATATACTATAGGGGCGGTTCCAAGATGGCGGCCTAGACAGTCCACTTTGCGCTAGGCTTTCAAGGACCAGGGCTGGAAGTGGTGGAGGTGCCGTTTTCCAGCCAGCTTCCTGGCATCATTCTGCGGCTCAACATCCCACGCAGGAATTTCGCTCGTGTATGGGTGAGTACAGGATCACCGATCACCGGGAGGCAGCGGTAGCCAGGAGGCGTGGCTTTGGCGCCGGCCGGAGAAACGCGGTTGCAGCCCGGGCCTCGGCCCAGGGCTACGGCTATCCGAGACTGAGACTGGAAGTAGCAGGGTGCCATCTTCCAACCAGTTTTTTGGCACCTCTCTGCGCCTTGCCGCCCCACGCAAGAGTCTCACTTGCGTGTGTGAGTGCAGGGCCACCGGGAGACAGCAGTAGCCGGGAGGCGCGACTTCAGCGCCGGCTGGCAGAAAGCAGTTGCAGCCGGGGGCCTCGACCCAGGTCTCAGGCTCTCCGAGACCAAGACTGGAAGTAGCAGGGTGCCATTTTCCAACCAGCTTCTTGGGCAGCTCTCTGCGGCCCACCGCCCCACGCAAGAGTCTCGCTTGCGTGTGTGAGCGCAGGGCTACCGGGATACAGCGGTAGCCAGGAGGCGTGACTTTGGTGCTGACCGGCGGAGTGCAGTTGTGGTGGGGGATCCGGCCCAGGACTCCAGCCCGGAGTTTACCCCGGGCGTGCCGGGCCTGCTTCCGCACAGGGTGCTTGGCCCCAGCGCCCACCCAACCGCGAGAGACTGCTAGCAGTTGCTACTGTGGACTGACTGTCTCCTGAGTGGAACCCCAGCTATTGTTCTTTGTAGACCACCTTCTAACACAGCAGAACTTCCTACACACCAGGGTGCGCAGGTGAACACCTGGGAGCAAACCTTGGCCACGGTGGAACAGCGACTCCACCAGCGGCCCAGAGTTTAACCTTGGCCTGGGACCAGTACCAAGGATACCAGCTGGGAAAGTCCAGCAAACAACAGACAACGCCACCTACTGGAGGAGAGGTAACGAAATCCTGCAGGGAAACTATAACCATATAGGATTTAAACTGTAACACCTTGGATCAGCAGAGCTAGAAGGAAGACACACAAACATCATGAGAAAACAAGGGAAGAAAGTGACTCAAACAAACCAAGATACTACACTACTAGAATCCATGGTCTGTACAGCAGGAGGAATGACAGAACAGGAATTCAGGATGTACATAATTAAAATGATCTGTGAATTAAAGAATGATATAAGAGAGCAAACCCAGTCAGCAATAGATCACTTTGATAAAGAGATTCATAGGCAAATACAGGAAGTAAAAGATCACTTCGATAAAGAGATACACAGGCAAATACTGGAAGTAAAAAGTCACTTCAATAAGGAGATAGAGATTCTGAAAAGAAACCAAACAGAAGTCCTTGAAATGAAAGAAACAATAAACCAAATCAAAAACTCAATAGAAAGCATCACCAGCAGATTAGACCACTTGGAAGACAGAACCGCAGATACTGAAGACAAAATATTTAACCTGGAGAATAGAGTTGACCACACAGTGAAGATGGTAAGAAGCCATGAACAGAACATCCAAGAGCTTTGGGACAACATTAAAAGACCAAACTTGAGAATTATTGGGATA